>JASSUY010006434.1:47353-61072 GCA_032466535.1 Forpus xanthops
ACTTCCTTGGGCAACCCATTCCAGTGCCTCACCACCCTTACAGTAAAGAATTTCTTCCTCAGATCCAATTTAAACTTTCCCTATTTAAGTTTGATCAAGTGCATGCATAGAAATTGGAAGGCTTTGCAAAAAGACCTCTGTAAAAAACAGTTTGAATAAAGACTCGTGTTTAATTAGCATATATTTTCAATACTTAAAATTGTTTCATATTTTTCCAGCAGTTTATATAAATTTTGACAGAATCCTTTTCACCGATTTCAAATTTGTTTTCAAACAGTTTGACCCTGTCAGTCTTTACTTCTACATGTGAATCATCAGCAGGAGATACAATTTATTTCTCATTCACCTTTCACTTCCACCATTTTACCACAATGCATGGATACAGGAATATAACTCTTCAGTTGCACAAGGCGTCAAAGTAACGCAGTCTCTAAAAAACATATGCAGTTCATTGGACTTTGCCCATTTCTGAGTTATACTATATAATAAAAGAAGCAACAGGCAGTTTCAGCTTTCAGAATAGGAAAGATGCATAGGATGATTTTCCAAAACATATACTTTTACTGCAACAGAAAAATCCCTGACAAAACAAAGATTAAAGCAAATACTTCACAGAAATATGTACCACTCTATTATAAAAATTTGAACTTAATAGATGTGAGGACAGTCACCAACCTAACCACCAATCTGGCACCTAAATACATGAGAAATAAAATCCATGAACTGTGTTCTGCTGTGACTTGCCTACAAAACAAAACTCCCACAAAAAAAAGCCATAATCAGGACTAATCCTGGTGACTGTGCTCACGCAACCAAAACTTCAGCATTTTTAGGGATAATGTGAAAGATTTGAAGGCATTTAAAGAAAACAGTGGACTTCCGATTTCTTCTAATAAGTAAAGTCTGGTATGCCTTTAAATTGCTATCTTGAAAAGTACTAACTACATTGCACTTCAAAATTAAATAAGAAACGATGAAACAGAGTTTAGGTGGACTATCCAAAGCTACTGACAAATTGTTTCTTGAACCCTTACATGTTAAGCACTTTTTAAAGCAAGCAATTAAGAACTAGTTTCCTTTTCACAAAGAAAGTTGAATGCCCACTCTTAATGGCAATATTTTACATATAGTACATGAAACAAATCCTACTAGAACAGCTATAAAAAAAACTGTTAAAATTTGACCTTTGATTTTTGGTAAATGTTTCATATTTGAATAAAAGGTTGCATTTATAGGAAGCCACGGAATTCTTTTATCTTAATGAAATCTTTAGTAGAGCTCAAGGGAGAATCCAGGGAAAAATTTCAAACAGGCAACACTAATTTTGAACAAATTTTAAACACTCAAGACAAAGATTTTCCTCCAATGCCCTCCTTACTCAATGTAAATTCAATCTGTTCCCTTTGTATGACATAAACAACAGTTGCACAGGAGTGAGGCAAACCATATGTGAAGGTGTTTTAGAAAGCACAACAGGGAATATACCAAGCAAAGAAGCATCTGCATTTATTTCAATGTCAAATCACATGTGTATTATAAAAGGAAAGTTTATTGCTTTTATTAAAAAAAATGAGTTTACAAAATTGTGCTGTTTACAGTTAACTCTTCCTGTCTCTGTTTCCTAGTCAATTTGGGGGGCTGTGGGTGGGTGTGGAAATCAGCAGGTAAAACTATAAAGTTTACAGGTGCAGAGGCAGGTCTGCAAAAGGGTTTCAACCCCATCCACCCTACTCAGGTTAGCATATGTTGCCAAGAGAGTTTTTCTTCTCCACTCTCCCTTTGCTACCTGTCTTGGACATGGGGCTCATCTGCTCCTGTCTTCTGCAAGTAGGAAGCAAGGCCTGGTCCTTTCCCCCTGACCTTGGATTCCAGGGATGCAAACATACAAATAGAGAGAGGATTTGTTTCTTACTGAGACCTGTGTGAAGAGGGACACTGATTCATCTCCTATCTTAAGATGATGCACCAACAAGCCTGAAGCCAAGCTGCCAAAGGCAACGTGCAGCACTTCTGCGTGGGGCACTGTGTATTTCCCTGCAAAAGGAGCGCCCTACAATAAATTATTTTTATAGAAGCTGGCGAAAGTCAGCTTAACACTTTTGGAGTTCAGGAGAAAATATTTCAAAGCAGCATTTAGCCTGGGTACAAGCTACAGGCACATTGTTAAAAAGCTAATTGCATGGAGACAAAGGATGATCGTTACTTTTATATTAGTTTGTAATATTAACCCTTAAGAGCTGTGTTTGATGATGAGTTGCTAGTGATTGAAACTGCTAGTTCATTACTTATATTTAAACTCAAGCCTGAAGATTTCTAGAGACACAGAAAGTGTTTATGACTTCTTTTGGGTTTGTTTTCTTATTTTGGATTAAGACAGATTTTGAAATCTGGGATCTTTGTCCTCTGCCTCCTAAAACTATGCATAAAAAGCAGTGTTAAAGTGCTGAAGTGCTGAAGCTATGCCCTAGATCTGTATTCACTATGCACTTTCAGAAAATATGATACCATAGTGACAAAAAACTATTAAAAACATTTCTTCCTCAAATTTTACTTGTTTCAGAGAACACAAGAGCACGGATAGAAAGTTTCTGACAGCAGATCTTGTGCTGAAAGTGTCAAAATTCCTCCAAACATTTTCTCTATCAAGTCTATAGGGTTCACCTGTCTTATTTAGACAATAACCACTTAAAATATTCCTTTTCTGCTACAAGTTACATAGGCTTTTATCTCTAGAAACACAAATTTCTGAGAGAGACACCATGGTGCAAGGCAAGGTCTTGGGGCCAGCTGTCCAGGAAGGTCTGGAAAGCACTTAGTGACCACTTAGCAGCCTCAAGGCCATGAACATGGCCAACTACTTCAATGACATGCACCTCCCTGTAATATGTGACCAGGTTTGTCTGCTATTTTAACCTCTTCTCTTAATCTTATGTTTTGGACTCATCACCCTCACCACCAGTTCACTGGACCTAAGCAACAGCTACTGCTTTCAGCAAGGCTGTATGCAAGCACAGTGGAAAAGTCACCCTGTGCAAGCTGCAAGATCGAAGCTGAAGGTTGTGAGCTTCTGCAGCCAGAATGATCTTTGTATTATATATGGGTGTAATGCCCACTGTAAGGAGGTTTGACTATGGCCTACGGACGCGAGACACCACTGTCAAATTAATATGAATGGTAAAGGACAAGCACGCTAAAGCAATGGAAACAAAAAGAAAAATATACAATTATCAGAAAAATATTTGTGATCACAAAAGAATATTTTGCTCGTACTCACTGATCTCCCCTTTGGCAAGCCCTACAAGAAAAGAGAAGATGAGAGAGAGGAAAGAAGAGAGGAAAAAATATACAGGGAGAGATAGGGGAGGGGGGAGGTGAAGGGACAGATGGAGACAGAGTGGATACTTTTAACTTATTACAGTACAACACTAGTTTTTAATTAATACAGGGTATGTACAGCTTTGAAGGCTGTTGGTTGTGCAGTATTTTATGATAAATACTTTTTATGGGATTTTGTTTTTAAAGAGGATTTTGTAAAATAACCTAGCCCAATAAATGATTTACCAGTTGCAATAAAAGATCAAGGAAATTGCTCAGACTGCATCTTGGAGCATCTAAAACTCTGAAGTTTATAGAGATCCAAGCTTCCCCCAGATCTACAGTCCCATTAAAAATTTTTGTAGTAGCTAATTATCTTGCCTTGCAATTTTTAAAAGGTAACAATCCCAGCAGAGAGGAAGGTCTGGAAACAGACAAAGAGGAGTTGATGCCCTTTGATGGAGAAAGTAAGAGAGAAAGAAAGAAAGAAGAAGAGACAGACAGAAGTGAGTAACAACTGAAACATCATGCTGGTATAGTAACAGATGGATCTAACAGCTCATAAGATATTGGGTACTCCTTCAATCACACAAACTGAATTAACTCTAAGTTTTAAAAAATATATATTATTAAGGACACATACTTTACATGGCATGCTAAATGTAATACCTATATTACTTGGCCAAGAGTGGAATAATTTGTTTTCCTATTTTTTTATTTCTGATAAATATGTCAATATGCAAGAACCAGATGAGAAAGCAAATAAATATTCTCTAAATCTTGTTATGTTTCCATCTCATGGGATTTTCATATAATAAGTAAGTAAATAAAGCAAGTGTTGGTCCTTCTTTCAGACAGGATGACAGAGACAGCAAATAGAGCAGCATATTAAAATAATAAAATACTAGCCCCAACTGTCTTCACAGAAGGACGAGCAGCACAGTCACCATGAAGTGTGCCTTGTAGCCTTTGCTTCATACCAGCAATATATGGCTCATGCCCTGTAACTTACTGTGCTCAAACATACCTCTACCTCCCCAGGAAACCCCAGCAAAGCTAGTTTCTCAACAGGCATGGGGCTCCAAAGTCAACTAGGCTTCCTAAGGATGGACAAAGAAAAGTAAAGGAAAAGCAGACAGAAGAAAGAACCATCCTTTTTTCTTGGTCACCAAACGAGACAGCAAGATGCATGCCAACTTAGAAAAAAGCCCATTCCCTCTGCTCCTCTGGGCAACAAAGGCCACCAGCTTCAAAGCCTGGGGGCAGGCTGCTGCAGAGACAAGAACCAGAAACCACTATGCACTCACAGAGTGCTTTAGTGCTAAGGAAGGATGGGCATGGTCACCTTTCCCAACGTTTTAAATCTGAATGGCTTTGAAAATAACAAAGGATTGGTGCTTCTGACTTTAAACATTTATTCTGTAACTCTGCAAGACAGGGAAGAGACAGTGAAGTTCACTGCCATAGAAAGCAAGCTCCCTGGGAT
Source organism: Forpus xanthops (assembly GCA_032466535.1). Taxonomy (NCBI): domain Eukaryota; kingdom Metazoa; phylum Chordata; class Aves; order Psittaciformes; family Psittacidae; genus Forpus; species Forpus xanthops. Next base: position 52,155 of record JASSUY010006434.1, read on the forward strand.
ACAAAAGGTTGATGATAATTGGGTTAATTTAATTTGAAAATTGAGATAGGTAAAAAAAAACAGTGGGAGTGAGCAAGGATATTGGGATGCACACTGCTACTGTAAAACCTATTCTTTAGCAATGGACAGGATGGGGGAGTCCATAATTGTCAAAAATAACCACAATGAATTTGGCAGAATTGTGGCAGTCTAATTGTATGATTGAGTGCTATTTCCCCACTTGATTGCTGCCTCTTGCAGCACTCAGGGCTGACCACTGCTATGGTCAAGTTCAGATTTCTATAGTGAAAATGCACTTTGTGTTTGTATGATCTTTACATAACTTTCTGCCAAACTTTAAAGGCACCAGGCAAATGTGGCAAGTGAGAGCAGGGAATGACAGGACTAGTTATGCTGAAAGCTGCTTGGCTTGCCTGATTAGATAATCCCCCTTTCAAATGTTTTGACAGGGAAGTAATTTAAAACTACATTTTCCCAGACATCCACCCTATTTTAATGCTCGTTTTCTGGATGCTTTACTTGAAACTTTAGGCACTGATCTGCAGAAGCCAGAGATGTACATTACAGCTGGGTTTAAAATGTACAAAACAAAACACAGAGCTGTGTGAAGGACTCAGATCATTTTATTTGATGAAGTATTGGACCTTCATTATTTTCTACTAATTACAAACAACTGCTCAACTTTTGTAATTACCTAAAAGTTTAAATCCCAGAAAAATAATTATTTACATGTACATTAAAAGATTTTATTTTGATACAGTATTTTTAATTTCACTTAACCAAGTCATTCCTCGTATGTGTATTTTCTAACAGGGAAAAATCATATTTAAAGCAACATCCAAGAAAGGTACTATATTGCCCTTAAAAAGCTGAAAAGATTTTGCTACAAGTCCTCTTTGATTTCACGCCCTGATACAACTTCTCAAGGCAATGCAGTCATGTCAAAATTGCATTGTCAGGCAAAAAATTCTTCCAAACTTTTTCTAATCAACTTCAATCATAAATAACACTAAGGAGTCAAAGAAAGCCCAAATTTTGGGTTACTTACAAGTGCTAGAAATTTCTTACCTCGTATCTCTATGTGTGAAGGTAAAATAACACCCCATTCTTAACATCACAATGATCTTATGAGGAAAAAGTAACTCTTATTGGCAAAGTTTGATGGTGAAGGAAAATACAAGAATATCAATAATTCTGAACTCTGGGCAGGGTCTGCATGTTGTAAATAAGGCTAGGGGGCACAGTGGCCAAAAGGCAGAAAACAAAATCCTTAATATTTACTCAAATAAATAGCACACACCCAGAGAAATGAGCATTGTGGAGAAATAGCATATTATATCATAATCATAACATGCGCATACAAAGGGGACACACTGACACTGCAGAGGTAATTGTACCTGTTTTGGATTTTGCAGCCTAACAACTTTCACCTGAATGTAGATACCTCTGTAACACAGGAAAAACAAGGCATACTTTTTTGGTTGTGAAATTATTTGATGCTGAGTTTACTTACCACACAGAAAAAGTGTATTTCTCTAATTCCTCCAAGTAAAAACTGGTCTCTGCAGATGCTTTCCTTTTTTCTGTGCTTCCACTGTTGCCAGGATCTGACTTTTCTTGACAACATTGGTCAGGTGAGTTATTCCAGTTGATCTTTAAATGAAAAGAAAAAAAAAAAAGAACCAAACAATCTAGAATAGAAAGGTAATTAGCTTGGCACAGCTAGCAAAGTAAGAGCTGCCAGTTCACCCTAGTTTTAACTTCTAGCTCTGATTTACTCCTTGCTCTGTAACGAACCTGGAAAACATCAATGACAAAGCTGACTCAAAATACTTAAAACAGAATAAACTATTTCAATTAGAAAAGACCCATAAAAATCATCTAGTTATCTGCCTGACCAATTCAGGGATGACCAAAAGTTAAAGCATGTTGTTAAGAGCATTGCCCAAATGCCTCTTAAAAACTGGCAGACTTGGGGTATCAATAACCTGTCCAGGAAGCTTGTTCCAGTGCTTGGTCACCCTCTCAGTAAAAAAATGCTTCCGAATGTCAATTCTAAACCTCCCCTGGTGCAGTTTCCATTCTCATTGCAAACCATTCCCATGCATCCTGTCACTGGATTCCAGGGAGAAGAGCTCAGCATTTCCTTTTCACCTCCTCAAGAAGCTGCAGAGAGCAGCAAGGTAACCCCTAAGCCTCTTTCTCTTCAAACTAGACAAGCCTAAGGTCCTCAGCTGCTCTTCATAGGACATCCTTTCTAGCCCTGTCACCAGCTTTGTTGTCCTTCTCTGAATGCTCTTAAGGACCTTCACATCCTTTGTCAATTGTGGGGCCTAGAACCACACACAGTATAGTTCAGTGAATTATGTTCTAAAATGTTTAACAAGCCCTCTCAAGGAGGCATAAGCTTGTGCTGACACCAGAAATCATCCAGTCTTCCTCTACCTGCTTGCTATTTCTTGTGTTGCACATGACACTCCATCAGTATAAAAATTTGGACACCCACATAGTAAAACATATGGAGAAAACTGATCTGGGGAAGGAATTAATGCTTTTTGGCCTCTTTCTTTTAATTTCTTTATTAATTGGGTTAGCTCACAGCTGGACCCATTCTGATCCAGGCCACCCTGCACTGGTGCCAGAACAGGAAAGGAGAGGGACAGTACGGAATCTGTGCTATTGTCAGTTCATACTGATTTAAAATACTGTTTGAGCTACAAAGTACAGAATCCTAATCTGTGCTCATCTCTGGAATAACATGCTTGCATGCACAGGGTCTAATTCAGCATTGGCATTGCCTCTCTCTGGAGTGAGAACCAAACATCACTTCCACCAAGAGACACAATGAGGTCATAACTCACCAAACTGACATCTGAAGGTGACTTCATGAATCTGTACATTAATACATTCCTAGGCACAAAACCTGTAAGGGTGTGTTAACATTTGGTGAAAAAGCCCAGTGAGAACAAAGGAGTGGAAGTTACAACCTGTTATGTCCAAACTAGAAACAGGACTTTCTTTTTGTTCTTTTTTTTAGACAGAGAGGGGAAATGGAGATGGAAAGTATGCTGTTTAGAGATAATCACAATGGGAAATTTTGATTCTCCATCCCTTGATGCCGATTTCATGGATCAAGGTTCTAGCCTGTGCTAGAAGCTAGCCTAAATGATATCAGGTCCTTTTTGACTTTTGCATTTATGAAATCTGTAACAAACAAAACTCTAGTTTACTCTGTCATTCTCAAAAAAATCTTAGTTTCCAAGGAATGTAGTATTGGCATTAAATGTAGCCACATTGCTGTATATTTCGCTAATTATGAAAACTACAAAGATTTTTCTTCTTTGTTTTTTTTTAACTCAGTAAGCTATTTTGCTCTAAAAATCAAATTTGTATTATGAAGTTTGGATTACATAGACCTCATCTACAGTATGAATTTTAACTTAAGGCTCGTGGACATAACAAATAAAGCTTCATATCCATACCTACATAATTCTAAATATGATTATCAATAAACGCGATGCAACAATTTTCTTTTCAATGGTCATTGGAAAACCTGCCACAAGCAGTGGAATATGTTGCCAAAAACAATTATATATGCAAACATGAACAGTTACACAGAGAAGAATTGGGTTGCATGCTCAAAGCTGTTTTCAAATACAAAGACCAGGCAGTTACAGATAAGACTGCAGTCACATGACCGCCCAACTTAATTGTCTAGGAAACATCAAGGTTTCAGAGTAGGTAGTGTATCTGAAGTACCTTGCTGACACTGATATTTTTCTCCATGAAACTATCCCTCTGCAAAGTTGATATAAAAACACTATTTAAGACATGAATCCCAAAGGTGTTAGTATTATGAGTGAATGTCTCTGAGACTGTGTTTGATCTTGCCTGTAGTACAAAAGCAGAAGCTCAGTCATCTGCATGAGGATGGAATTGTGGCCACAGAATATATTTTACGTATCTCAGAAGTCAGTGATCGGGAGCACTGTGTCTTTTACAACCACCACTCGATGCCTTTAATACATACTATGGTGTGCACACCCACCCCAATAAAAACTGAGTTGTCACTAATGCACATCACTCAAAAGATGCTCACTGGGAGACTACTGGCAACTCCCCAGCATATATTTATTTAGGGCAGGGAGTAAAAGCAATAACACCTTTGTTTTTGCTGATATGCTCTATATATCCCCAAACGTTAAGGTCACAAACAAAAGCCTTTCTGTTGCCTTTGTAAGAAAATCATAAATTTAAAACATATATCTGTTTACAAAAAAAAAAAAGACAGCTAAGAAGAATAATCCACTATGTGAACTTCTGCCTTAAGTCTGTTTTTTTTTAAATTAATCTTTAATTGTTTCCAATATATGATTCCTGTGTAACATCATTTTAGAAGATGGTTTCAGTTCCAGAGATACAATTAGGTCTAAATGACATAATTCATACCAAACGCCTAAATCTTGAACATGCTAAAACAAGGATCTCATGCAGATGAGGGCTCGCTCATCCTGTTAAAAAAGAGGGGCTCTTACAACCTTTGAAAGGAGATTTAACATACTCACTTTTCTTTTGTGCAGAAGTATTCTGTAAGAGGCTCAGTTCAGAAATCTATTTAAACATGTCAATAACTGTAAGCTTCTGAGTCATTCCACTGAGTCCAAAGGGACTAGACAGTGCTGAATAACCCATGGGCTTACGCACCTTACTGAAACCAGGTCACTTTAATGTGGCTTTGAGAGCCACCCACAACTGAGGTTCCTATAAGAACGCGGCATTTTGATCAAAGGCAAAGTGCTATTATGGGATTGTAGGAAATGAATTTCACTCTGCCACTCCTATGGGTTGGGCTGCTTTGCCCATTACACCCACTCCACCAGTCCTTAAATTGGTTTTCCTATAGATATAAGGCTACACACACACACACGCGTAAGTCTAAGTGCGCTGTTGTGTTTCTTCAAGTTACCGTTTCCTCCTTAAAGAAATAAACCACTTGCATCTCCAGCAATTTAAAATGGAGAAAATTTCCAGATGGCCTAATTCTGCTTATAGATATTTATATGTAGATCATCACACTAATGAAGTCAAAGTTGCGATTACATTTCCCAGCTATTGAGTACTTGTGCCATATTACAGATATGAACACATAGTACACAAGTTTGTAGTACTCTGAATACCATGATGCCTTTTTTCCATGGACAACTAAAAGTATTAAAAATGTTTTAGAATACATCTAGGACAGAGTGAGACAAATTGCCAGAATGATTAATTTGAATATTCTTGTTTGCATCCAAGCATATCTAAGGAGGGAAGTAGAGCAACACATAGAGAGAAAAATTGCATCCTTCATTGGAAAATATCTAATTTAGAACAGATAATGCAGGTAGAGGCAATTCTCAGGGATGCAGTGTTTGTGTCTTAGTTCTCAGGATTTACATTAAATCGAAAAGCGTCAGTAGTGTTTCATCCAGACAGTGTTGATGTGATACAGAAGTGATTTCATGGTAACTTGTACTGATGACACCATATTTGTTCACAAACTAATTATGTCCTTGACTAAGATACTACAGATAAAGATAGTAAAGATATCTGAATGTAGGGGTCTTCTGCACAAGGACATGAAAGCTTAGTTGTAGATACATAGGTTATGTGGTTTAAGCCCAGTCAGTCATGCAGTCACCCTCTCACTCCCCCCTGTTCCTGGAGGAGTGGGGTGGAGAATTGAAAGAATGCAACTCCCACGAGTTAAGAACAGTCCAATAACTAAAGTATTACACAAAACCACTACTGCTACCTCCAATAATAATAATGATAAGGGAAATAACAAGGGAAGAGAATACAACGGCTCACCACCTGCCAACCAATATCCAGCCCAACTGAGCAGTGATCTAAGCCGCCCGGGTAACTGCCCCCAGTTTATTATATACTGGGCATGACATGCTGTGGCATGGAATACCTCTTTGGTTAGTTTGGGTCAGGTGTCCTGTCTCTGCTTCCTCCCGGCTTCCCCTCCTTCTTGGCAGAGCATGAGGCTCAGAAAGTCCTTGGTCAGACCAAACATTACTGAGCAGTAACCAAAACCATTGGTGTTATCAGCGCTGTTCCCAGGCCAAAAGTCAAAAACACAGCACTGCACCAGCTACTAAGAAGGAGAAAAATGGCTGCTACTGCTGAACCCAGCACAACGTTTTAATTCAATCTTAGCAAGGTCTGCTTTCTCAGAACCTCGTATTTAACAATGAGACACTTGGAATCATGTGTGTGCCTTGCTGTAATTTTGGCAGTTGATGCAATGATGTGTTCACATTGGAATACCTAGGGCTTGCGTCACTTCAGCTTTTGATTACCAGCGCTGTCCCTGGATTAGTATTTACCTCTAGTTGTATATTTACATTTATGTACATCTACAGTTATAGATCATAATTGTATTCAAAAGCTTATAAATGCATAGCAGCTTTCTCAGAAGGTTCATGACAATCCAACTTTTATTAAAAATAAAATATCATCTGAGCTAAAACTTTCCATGCTTGGCTTTAATTGTCAAGGATTTCAGTAGATGTGCTTTTGGGTTTATAATTGCTTTCATGCATTACGTATCAATTACTACTACTGCTACTAGAATATGCATGCATAGAATTTATATGGAAAGGAAACCACAAAGCAAAACAACAAACTTTGACATATATTGAACTTAGTGGGATGCTCTTTAGAACATCATGGCTACATTAAATGTGAACTGTATTCAGCAGCATGAGTTTGCAGTAGGAAAATACCTGAAATCAATCAAGTTTTTGGAGTCCACCTATCAAAACTCTTTGGGAAATTGTACAGAAACCTCACGGGGTTATACAGTCTGTAGGCTACTTCTGCAGAAGCTGATACACTCTTGTTAGCTCTGGCACCTGATGCAAGTGCTGTCTCCTCGTACTGTAGCTACCAGCATGTGTCCCTAGCACAGTCTAGAGAGAGGAGAGGTGGCTGTGCTGTGGTACAGGTAGTGTAACTATGGAATTTGTCTCCTAAGCAGCTTGGAGGATGGAGCAATAATAAAGAAATCATGCAATTCTTGTTGGACCTATTTGGTTATCACAAGCCCAGTTTCTGTAGGTGGTAGTAGATCTCTACCTTTCCTGTAAATGGCGGTAGATCTCTTCAGTAAGCAAATTCACGTTGCACAGTAGATAAATATAAGATGTGAAAGCTTTGAGTGTTTTCATACTGAAGACCCACACTTAAAGAAAAATTTTCTGTTTAAATGAAAAGAGGTTTCTTGCCTTTATTTAGTTCTGTTGAATGGCAAATTAATTTACTGTTTCCTGTAAATAGAGTTTCATTTCAAAGCTGGCAACTAGCAAGTAATTTGCTTTCAAAGTAAGATGGCTTAAATGGAGAGGACTAGCTAAATAAAAGAAACTGATTAATGTGTAGAAATACCAGGACTTTTTGATGGGAGTGAATACACCTGAAAGTAACTGTAGGTGATATTAACCAAAAGATAATAATTTGCATCTCTGCAAAATTATTTTCATATGCTTTAAAAATACCTGCAGTGCATGATCTCAGCAAAGAATAAAGACCAAGAGGTTTTTCAAGATTTGGACTAGAAATAGCAAGCCCAAGAAATGCAAGTTTTGTCTGGAAAACCACTGATAGTTCTAGGGGCATGAAACCTTTGTCTCCAGAAACCTAAACATGTTTATTTGTCAGGCTCCTAAGTGGCACTTAAGTTGTACAGTGTGCACAATTGTGAGACATTCTTCTCTTTAATACTGTATACTTATATTTTTAGCTGAACACTGTATGAGAAGGATGTGGATCCCTAATATTCTCAGTAAGGATAAAATAGCTACATGACTGATACAGAAGAAAAGCGCAACTAAATTCACACACTTTATGGCCTGATCCTGTTAATCTTAAACTAAGGGAAATTCAGACATCTCCTTTATCTTAACCCACTACTGCTGGTAGCTTAAGCATTCCACTTTTTTTCACAACTGGAAAAACAAGTGCCACTTTCTAAATAAGGAGATAGTAGTTGGTTCTTTCAGCAGCAGGATAATAGATTATTTCAAGTTTACTCAGAGTTCAATACAGTTATATGGTTGCTTAAACATCTGTTAACACAGAAATTTAATGCATTGTTTCTGCTCATTCATATTATCCCATTTGCTTCTAATGCATAATTTTCTGTCTGCCCTTTTGCTGACAAGTCCTAGAATATGCCTCTGCAGAAGAGTTTGGAATAATAGTGAGCTATAGCTAGGGATATTTTTTTATGGCCATGCAATTTGTTGGCTCTTTTTTTGGGTTTTGGTGATGGGATTTTTTGAGTCTGGAATTATGACAATACAGTTTGACCCCCTTCAAAGCAAGAGCTGGGGTAACATAACCCAGAGGACTTAGTGCTGTGCTTTTGATGTGTGTTTTTTATGGCTGCATTATGTTAAGCACCACACATTCAGCATCAAGGATAGTGAGCCTTGACACTCAGGACAGACAGGACAGACCACACACAGAAGAAGAGTGGTGTGCAGATGAGGGCACCAGTGAATGGCTCAGTGTCACACAAGAGGCCATCACAGATTCAATCCATAGATGAGCCTATGTCCACTTGGGTGAATAGCCAGTGTGTTGCACTGCTGCAGGCAGAGGAATATTTTGGGTTTGAAATGTGTTTCTGATACTTGCTCACTACTCTGATAGGCAGACGTTGTTAATTAACCATGCTAAATTATTAGTCTGTATTATTGGTTTGGGTTTTGGTTTGTTGTTTTTTGTTGTTGGGTTTTTTTTTGTTGTTGTTGTTGTTTTTTGTTTGTTTTGTTTTTGTTTTTGTTTTTTTTTAATTTAGAACCATTTTATTCTATAGTCTACCAGGCTATTTTAAATATATTAGTGCAGTCCAGTTCTGTTGCATA
>JASSUY010006435.1:0-27296 GCA_032466535.1 Forpus xanthops
TTTCCATAGTGCTCTACAGTGTATCTTGCATTATATAGAACCATAGAATAGTTAGGGTTGGAAAGGACCTTAAGCTCATCTACTTCCAACCCCCCTGCCATGGACAAAGACACCTTACACTAAACCATTTCACTCTGCCCAACCCGGCCCTGAACACCGTTAGGGATGGAACATTCACAGCTTCCTTGGGCAACCCGTTCCAGTGCCTCACCAAAATATGCTTTCCTTCTTCTTCCTCCATACAGATCACCTCCCCTTACAAATTAATGGCTGCTTTTATGTAGGAACCTTTCACTCTTTCTCACTGCTTGGCTCAGCCTGCCACTCCCCAGAAAAGATTCCTTCTTTGGTTTTGGCAGCCCTTTTCCTTCATTTCCTTTCCTATACCACTCCAATCTCTTGCTTTCCCATTTCTATAGCTCAATTTGCCCTTTCTTATAATGCCCTTTGTCTGCTCTCCTACTCACCGGTGGAAGACTTGCTGTTCTATAGATTTATACCAGATCAGGTTCAAAAGCCCTTTTAGTGCAGGAGGGGATCCATTGCTTTGCTCACTATGTTCCCTATGCGCGGCAAGAAGCTGAAAAGCTCCCAAAGGAATTACAAGGCAATGCAGTCAGGAGCAAGAACAATCCCAGTTCTGATTCCAGGGCTGGAAAAATCCTGGAAAACAAGTGCCAATCCTTCCTGCAATATCTGTCACCATCTGCAGATCTATCCCACCCAGTGCTCCATCCTTGCACTTACTGAAAAAGGCTGTTTCAGGCCCAATATGTAGTTGCTGGTTGTTGCATAGAAAATGTAATGGTGTATGGCTGTAGCCTTACTATGCAGCACCACATCTTCACAAGGTGAGAACAGAACCTGCTGCAGATATGCTGCTTATGCTTTTTATGTGAGCAGAACAGAAGGTGGAAGAATTTTCCTGCAGTAGTGGTGTACGTGAGGCCACAGACCTTTTTGTTTTCGCATATTTGGACTGTGGAATCCCAGAGATTCCAGTTAATCCCTTGCTGTGACCTTTGCAGTCTGCACTGATTTTGTTCTTTATTATTTTCACATTGACTCAGGCTGAGGAACACGAATAAAACAGCTGCTGGTTTTTTGCTAGATAGGAAGTTTATTGTAAGCTTCCTTGTTACAGATCTTCTCTTGTAACATGGTAATCACTGAAGGGATTTCTCTCCCCTTTGGCTCAAACACCTTCCAGGGTCTGCCTCCCCACCATAGCTTTAAGCCCAAAGTGACACCTGATGTGCCATTTCTTCAGGGTTTGAAGAGTCAAAAGGAAGGTTCCCTACTTTGTGCTCTTTCTGTAATTAATGAAACAGCTTGAGGCAGTAGGACTCCTCTTGCTCATTCATCCAGCCTTTAACAAACGGAGATTAAGCGTAGGATTTAGATTAGTTCTTCCCTGAGGGTGCTGAGGCACTGGCACAGGGTGCCTAGAGAAGCTATGGCTGCCCCATCCCTGGCAGTGTTCAAGCCCAGGATGGATGGGGCTTAGAGGAAGCTGTTCTAGTGGAAGGTGTCCCTGCTCATTGCAGGGGGTTGGATCTGGATGAGCTTTAAGGTCCCTTCCAACCTGAACTTTGATTCTATGATAGAAGAGGTAAATTACTGTACGTGGAGAGCAGGTAGATGTATTTCTATTTAATACATGGGCTGAAATACTGGCAAGGGAAGTAACAGAAGCTTGCTTGTGATGTGATTAGGACCAAGATCCCACCTCACACCAGCCTAAGGACTTGATTTATTCAAACTGAAATCAGTTTGGGCTCCACTTTCAGGGAGCAGAAGTGAATCCCAGTGGGTCAAATGCAGCTCTCAGCTGGGTGCTACACAGAAGTGCTAATATTCCCACTCTTGTTTTCTTTTAGGCCATACTAATGGATCACAACTGCCCTGTGAAAACAAAAATGTACACACAGAACAACATCCAGTCCTATCCCATAGGTGATGAAGAAGAAGAATATGAAAGTGATGAATAACATGAAAAGCCATATAACATATTTTGGTGTACAAAATGCAGTGTTTCACGTGAAACATCTCATCCAGAAATAGGTTTTAGTTGCACTGTCCATTTAATAGTGAAATGGTCAAAAAAACCAAAGGTGTATTATTCATCGCCCATGGTCGTAAAGCAGACTGCTAACCGCCTTATGGGGGGGAACACGCTTTTATAGAGGATTTGTATAGTGTTAATCTTTATTTTATTTCATTTTAATGAATATTATATTTTTATTGTGTAGTACAGATCTGTATAAATGTGAATTTTAGCTGGTTTTTAAAGTCAACTCATTTCAATATTTCATATTTTGTTTGGACTCATCGGCTACTGTCAGGAGCTCTGATCTTTCTTAGCAACTGGAAAGGCAGAAAAAAAAGGAAAGCTCAAACCCATCCACTTTGTACCCTTTTAAATTATACCCTTCTAATCACAGTGAGAGATGAAAGCTGAAATTCAGAGTGTGGACATAGTGATTGATTTTTTGATCAATTTTAGATCATAACTTTATAGATAGATACGTAACACCAAAAGGCACTTCTCTGCCAATTAAAAAAAATGAGCTCTCCCATAACCATGCATAGAACATTGGGGAAACCAGTATTTTAAACAGCTGAGTGCACTGCTATTAGTCAGTACTACTGAAGTTACAATTAGTTAACCAGTCATGCAATGCAAAGCTCCCAAACCGTACACCACTGAGTGAATAAGTAAGCATGAATGTGCACTGTTCCTTTCCCTTAAAGGGAGTAAGAACAGCATGAAGACACTTTTTATATTCCCATCTTTTGAAAGCTTTACTTTTAACATATCTCAACTTTAGGTGCATCTTAAGTGACTGGTCAAGAAAAGCTGCAGCATCACACTATTTAGTCTTAGTATGTACCAAAAGTAGGCTTGTAACTTAAGTAGTTCAAAGAAAGAACTAATTTACATTCATTTGCATATATATTGAAATTCCAGATGTATATTTACATCCTAAATTGAATTTAAATATCAACTTTGCTATAAAGAAATTACCAGTTTGTTGCCAGTATCTCTTCCCATTTGGGGACAGTCTAATACAGGTGAAGAACTCTGTCAGGCAGGCCCTACCTGCACTGACAAGGCCCAGACTTTGAAAGCATCTTAAACCAATCCCAATGTCAACTGTGGCGTATCTTTTTATTTGTAAAACTAAAATCTTTATGTGCCTTCTTTCACGTAATTGCAGATGGTTTATGTACTACAGCATAGATACTATGTTTACATATAGTTTTGTAAAGCACATATACTATCTATGGTCAGAAAATAAAAAAAAACGTAGTGGATCAAACTTCAACTATTGCTTTGTCAATAATTACGCATTCAGACTGCATTAAAATAAAGTTATCTGAAAGAAGCTCATGATCTACTGTAATAAAGTAAAAATAGTTAAACAAAGGAAGAATCCCCCTCATGATTTGCCTTATGCACTGCATTTGACTGTATACTGGGATGGAGGAAGGCTGACAAATATTTCAGGTCTAGTTCATTTGTAACTCAGGACAAACGTTTTCACTCCAGGTCACAAATAGATGTAACTTGTCTAAGTAACTACAACAGCTTCCAAAAATCAGTCTGTCATGTGGCTGCTGGGCTGAGATGTGACTTCTGGGAAACAGATAAGCCCAAACCGTGTAGGGGAGGGAATACCTGTCTGCATTCTTTAAATAAGGGTGAAGATTCTGAGAAAATACCATTAAGAGGCTTAAACAGCATGAAAGGCCAAGTGTTATATTCTATGTTGATTTGAAAAACCCACGTAAGATATTGTTGGCGTGGTATATTTTCAATTGCATTCCTTTGAATATATAACAGATGGAAATCCTTCCTTCAAGGCTGAGAAGAATCTGGAGACAGACATTAATAGAGCACAAACTAAGACTGTCATATACTGAATACTTCATCTCTACTGAGTAAGTAACAATTGTGTAGACAGAGAAACATTTATGTTCAGATTTTAATGTAGATCATTTGATATTGAATGATCTTCAAGGTCCCTTCCAGCCCAAACCATTCTATGATACTTTGGGCCAAGACAAGTTATTTAGCTTTACTAAACTCTCTTGGTCAACATAAAGTTGTTAATCCATTAAATCTGAAACACTAATATAGCAATCTCAGAATTCTGAATTATCACAAAACATCTTTTCCAGCCGATTAACCAATTTACTGCTTAAACTCACAAGTGTAAGAGTAATGCAAACACAGCAAATTATATACATTAAAAAGAAGAGTAGAATGGTTTACTTCATGGCTCAACTTTGTACTTTAGAGCACATCAAAATTAAGCAAGACTTCACACTGATCTGCAACACAAAACAAGGGGCCTTATGGACCAGCATCTTATGGTTTGCTCAGCAGACTCAGAAAGATCAGTCTGGTTCCTCCCTGATCCTGCTCCCGCAAAAGTCAGAGGAAGACAGAATTAAGGACTGCACAGACACTTCAGTTTGGGCTCTCTACACCTCTAAAATAGATATTTAGCAGTTATTCTACGGTTGGGATTTTTGGAGGAATAAGCAATCAAACATTTTTAGTCAGGAAGAAAGCAAGTCACAAAATATACAAAAAAAAACATTCTGTCCTAGAGTAATTTGCATTCTTTCCTATATATTTTTATCTGTGTCTGTCTGAAGTCACTTAGTTCATTTCCTCTCACTATTCAGTCTTCCCCTGCAGCTATAAGCTTCCATGCACATGGAAGGGGGGGTAGAACTAGATGATCTTACGGTCCTTTCCAACCCTAACTATTCTATGATTCTATTTCAAATTTGAGGAAAAAACTCCCAAGGATAATTATATGGAAAAGGCGATTAGATAAAAATGAAACAGTGGGGATTTGTTAAGTTATGATCTATGAACATTTCTGAAGGATAGGGCAAGTCAGAAGAAATTTTCTTGGACAGTTTCTCCCTGTGCAATGTAACTCCAGTTGTAGTCACTATCACCAGTACTGCACTGTTATCTGTGCTGTGCTTGGAGGTCTTCGAAATCCCCCACCACTAACCCTAGCATTTTATAAGATTCTCTAGCTCCACAATGAATCAACTGGAATCAGTATTTTGAAAGAAACCTACTATTAAACTGTGTAAAACAAAAATAAATGTGTATTTGTATAGAAAGTATATATAAAAGCCCAATTAATGCACATATCAGTAGTTCTATTTACTGCAAAATGTGTGGTTTACTCCCAAAGAGCTTTTCCTTAAGTAGTGGCTTTAGATGATAACAAAAAATATTAACACAATGCAAAGTAGTTGATAATTTAGCAAAACTATTTTATTAAAGCTTATTCTCATGATAAAATAATAGCCAACAAAATCATATTAGGCAGATCTTCTGCAAATGTGTGTAGCTGCCACCTATTCAGATATCATTAAGTCAAGATATTCTTGGTTTCTGTGGTATTCTTTATTTTCAGCTATTTACAGTCAAGCATGAAGCAAGGATTACATCAGGAATGTAGTATTACAATTTGCCCCTTGAGATTCACTGTATATTGTAATTAATGCCAGATAGGAATTGCATGATTTCCTTCTTATCACTAAAATACAAATATTTTGCCCTTTTCCCATTCGGCATATTTAAAAATATTGCACTATGTTTCATTTCTCTCTTACAATCATCATTAGCAGTACTATAGGAGGAAAACTATATCCAGCTGCTCTTACCCACTGTATTACACAAGTCAATCTAAACCCACAAATGTGTTTTTGAAATGAGCATTTGCATTGTTTTCACAGCTCCTTCATGTGTACCAGGGTTTAAATGAAGTACTTGGATATATATTTGAAAAGCTCTATAGTAGTCTGTAAGAGCAAACACTGATGGAGATTGAATGCAGATCACCACCAATCGTAAGCCGTTGAGAAAACTGAGTGGGGAAATCTTAATACGCATCTCAAGCAAGTATAGGTTAAATAACTTTTAGTCAATAAGGGAAGCTAATTTTGTGCGATTATTTGCTGAAGCTTAATTTCAGAAGTGTGTCACATGCCTGTTTTAGCATGGATAGTGTTTTCCATACATCAACTAAGTAAGTACCAACTGCCCAGAACTCACAAAGAAGTGCAAGTAGTTGCATGAGTGGAAGTAACCATTTTGTTTAGAAGTCCGAGTATGCTTTGCCATCAGTGAAAACCATTGCTTCTTAGCCCATCAGAAAATAAACAGAGAAGCAAATTTAATGGAGAGAAACATTAAAGACTGCCTGAAAATTTAAATGAGTTATTTTACCATCTTAGATTTAATGCCATTCCCATGAAGGCATTTTTCTTTCCTACCACCACGGTACCAGTGATATCGATACCAGTTCCTAACAAAGTACCTAAAATAAAGATGATATTTCACACTGCATTTCTATACACAGAAGATGAAACAAAGACAAGAAATAAATAAGAACAATGGTCTTAGCCAGCTGATGCTAAGATCCACAGTTTACACATAGCACAAGACCAGATAGTTCTTTTCAAAAGCAGCGACTGACACTTGTCATCTCTACTGGACTCACGTATTTGGACTCAAATAAAACATTATATACACTATAGGACACTGATAAAGGTCATCCTTCTGCTCAGACTGTCTCTTCTGTCTGAGAAGCTGAATGCCACTGACCACTATGATGGTACTCAGAAGTGTTGAGAGAACATCTTCAGCTATTTTGTTAAGTATTTTGTACCTTAAACTTCCCAAAATGATAGTCTGCAGCAAAATATTTTGGTTTTAAGTCACTTAAACTGTCACCACATTCTTTTTCATAGAATGCAATGAAATCTCCAACTCTTGTCAAGAACAGTTTTCCTTTAGCAGCTTATCTGATAGTACAACACTACTTAAACACGTAATTCTGTTCTGCAAGGCAACCAGCCTCTTATCTCAAAGATGTTCCCAATTAAATTATTTCGAGATACTGGTATGTACCTTGATATCCAGCAGTACTCAATCAGGATACAACAGCCCAAAGTTCTAAGGAGGATTAGCATTACTATATTTCGTATTAATTAAAAACTATGAAAAGTTCTTGTGTTTAACAAAAATATGAAAAACAAATGATATGCAACAGTAATGTCAGTAAATACTAATAATAGATAAAATGAAAGACCCTTTGATTGCTTTCATGACATGTTTGGCAAAAAAATACACAACAGACATACAATAAAACTGTGATCGACATTTTAAAGCCTGGTCCCTCAGTGACTTCTGTGTTAGTCATCAGCCTAGGCATGCAACAAGCTTGTACTTTTTCATCATACAAGGAAAACTAAATGTATTGAAAATCCTGCCAGGTTCCTGCTTAAAACACTGGCTCAAAACAAAAAGGGGGGGAAGGTGGGAGGGTAGAGAGGGTGAGTAATCCATTAAGGACACCACACACCTTCATGTGAAATGGTAAGGTTATGTAGTTAGAAAAAATAAAAATAAGTTATTAAAAATAAATTTCCAATAGAAACCCCAAAATGGAGTTGTACCCAGCCAGTGTAATAAAAACAATGGTGCTGTAGCTGGAGAAGAACTATTATTAGCTGTACTCTTACACAGGCAAGTAACTGTGGAGAAGCAGGACACGTACATTATACCAGTGTTTTAATTTCCTTTGTATGTGTTTGTAATGAAGTGCAAAGTATTCTTTTAGTCCATTCCTTCTCAGGATGAATATGTAAATATCAGTCTACTGATTCAGGTGGATCAACTGATTCTTCTGATATGATGTTGATTGTTGGGGCCTCCATCAGGCTGACGTCTTCATTATCCATTTCTTCTGCTGCACTGGGCTCCTCTGTATCTTTAGCCATGATTTTGGACTGCTGATCTAAGGACATGCTCTCCAAAAACTCTATATCCTCAATGCCTGCTCTGTAGTGGATCATCAGCAGTGTCAGGGCCTGCAGTCTTTCACCTGACTTAGCCAGTGCAGCAGAAATCAGGGCTTTTTTCCTTGCATCCGTTGTCTCTTTTTCTTCTTTAACAAGGGAGTTATTATTTTCCAGCTCCTGGTCTATTTCATTCTGCAGTTTATCCAACATAAACTCTAGTTTCTGAGAACGCTCCTCTGTGGGTAAACTTCTATACAGATCACGTCCAATTTCTTTAACAGCAATGAAGACACTGTCATCTAGACCACCCTCCTTTCGGACCAACTTTATCCCAGTACTTGATGCACGTTTTGAAGGACTGCTTGGTCCACTAATTTCAGTATCACTACTTTCATTATCAGAAGTGGTTGGTGTGTGCTTTGGCGAAGGTTCTACCACCTCTGCTCCTTGCTCAGAAAGGCGAGCCTTGGGGACTTGCCGAAGGTTTAAGAAGCGGGTGCTTGTATTAATGATATGCCTGGTCAAACCTGTAGTTCTGTTAACAGATTTAGATTCTGCATCAACACGAGTGGCTGCAGCTTGGGGAATTTCCTGTCCTTCTGCTCTACAAACTCCCGCAGTTTGATCAAGTCGCTTGTCAGCTGCTACACAGAAGGGCGTCTCAGTTAGACATTTTTCTAGACATTTTTTATGGCAAACATAAGCACAGAGCATGCACTGCGAAGCTGCTTTAGTCCATACTTTCTTTTTGCAGTAATCACACCAAGTTGGATTCTGAAACTGGGTATCCTGAAAGTTATGTTTGCTTTCTGTAAAAACAATTTGTCCCAAGTAAGGATCTTCCTTCTGACATGCACGAGCTTCTTCTTCCACTTGACATTCATTTTCCTTCTCCAGGAGGACGTTTGAATCATCTATTTCACCTTCTATTAAATACTTGAATTGTAAAGTTATATCACCATAACAAAATTTTTCATTGAACCCTTTATGGTTTGTCAAATTCCGCAACGCTGTTCTAGTGACTGTAGCTTTAGGTGCAGGAGCATTCAGTTTAAATGTTCTAACATATTCCATTGAGGATGTAGCTAGACAATCTAAAGCAATTTCTTCAAGTCTTATGCTTGCATATCCTAAGCAGATAAAACCACCTGCTTTGAAAGGGTCTCTGCACCACAATGCAACATTAAGGTACCTATGGTATCCTTCTACTTCAAACAGACAGGTGGATGCTCTCGTCTTTGGCCATCGGCCTTGCCGGATTTTATAAGGAATTTCTGGTGATTCCCATGTTTGATGAGCATCTCCATTATCTTTGTAGCTACGTGAATTTCCTGAAAGTCCATCTTTTAATGCATCTTGTTTTGGTGTTGTTATTACTTTTGATATTGCTGGGTCTTCTATTTGATCATTATTTTTTACTACCTTCTCTGCACATTTATCTCCATTATTTGTAGGTGGAGGTGGCTTCTCTAGTTTTTCAGAAGATATACCTCCAGGTTCTAACAAATTTGGATTTTCACTAGTAGACACAACAGACTTACTTTGTGGTCTTGGTGGCACAGGAGGCTTAGTACCAGATCCTTGTGATTGTTTCCCTGATTGCTGCGATGTATCTGAACCCTCAATAATTTTGGGTACTGCCAATTTATTTCCATCTTTTTGTTGAGTTTTTGATGTTGTCTGACTTCCTAAATACAGCTTTCGATTCAGAATCGGAGATATAGTTCCATGGGTTTTAGTAGCAAGTACTACTACTGAACGTTTGGGACTCAGAGTTGTTGGTAGATCCTCTTTTTGCTCAGGTGATTCACAAGCTAAGTCTTCAAATTCTGAATCAAAATCTCTATTATCAACATCGACTGATATACTAGCTTGGTCATCTTCTGTCTGTGTCAAGAAAGCAGTGTCTTCTAGTTGTCCAAATCCATCCTGCAGTGCTGAACCATGCTGATTACCCCCAACAGGCCTTTCATAAAAGATTAAAACTCTATCCCCAGCCTGTCTAATAAGCTTCAACACTTGGACTGTTGATGTGATTTTAACACCTATTAAAAAAAAAAAAAAGACAAAAAACTGTTAAATTTTGATTACAATAACAATCTAAATGGCCAAAAATAGCTGACAAACATTTAGATCTTTAATAATGGTAATAATTCTGTTGCTCAACAACAGAAGTCAACTATGACAGAAGAGCTCAACTGAAATGCAGTAAGATCCTTTCCATTTTATTCATACAAATATATTACTTCAGGAACTGGAAAAGATATAAATACTCCAGTTTGCAGTTTATCATTAATGTTGTGATCTTACAGTAATTTTGCTTTTATGTGCTAACATTTTTAAACTCGATCTTACTGTAAGTTTGCACTTCTCAGCAGCAGGCACTTCATGAAGGACTCAAAAGAGATGAGTGTCTTTAAGTACAGTTTTAATTATAACAGAAGCAGGCTAACAGAAAATCATTTGGTATATTAACACAGTATAGGCACAATGTTACATTTGCAGTAATGCAGAACAGTGAACTGAATCCTCTTCCTCATGAGAACTCCCAGAGCCATTGGACAGTATCTGAAGCCTACGGCAAGATTCAGGAAATTACATGCAAGCTAAGATTTCTTACTGAGCAGACAGTGCAAATAAAGGCAAGCAGGCAGTCATGAAAAATTACTTTTCCCTTGTTCTAGAACAATCATCCATTGCCCGTTTCAAGCAACTCAAAGTAATTTTAAATCACAGGAGCAACGCAATGGGGATTTAGGCAGTACCTAATCACAATAACTCATTGTAGGGCTTAAGCTCTGGTCTATAAAACCACTCACATTAAAAAATAACAAAAAAATAAACTCCCTGCTAGCACAGTTGCATTAAGAAGTTCATATCATAAGTGAATGAAGTTCTATCTTCATCTATCTTCACAATAACTCTTCTATAGCATCAAATAATGACTTAGCAGAACCAAATATGAAATTACTTCACCTCTGATTTATACAGTTAACAGCTGGAGAAGAAACCTGTCTGCTGTCACATGCAGATATCTGGGATACTATATATAGATCACCATCACACAGTTTGTTGTGCATTTCTTTCTCTGCCAATGACCATTAACATTTTATTTAGTCCCACAACATCCAGTAGAAAACACTGCATTATTTCTTAATGATCATACACAGGCTTTCTATCTGCTCCTTCCACTAATTGCATTAGCTACTGTTCTTGTTAACGGTTTAGTTGTCTTGCAACCCACTGCCATGTTCTGCAGATCCTCTCCAATTCTCAAGTTTAAAGCAGCGACATTTCCAGTATCTGATTTTGGTTATAGTTTATGACTATGATCTAGTTCTCTGTTGGTGACAGGGTCCATATAAACCAGAAGTATTAAAGCAATATCTGGAGATGGCCTAATTTGAAATTGCAAAACACAAAATAGTATCAATCTATTTCATAATGACCAGGGATTTTAGCAGAATCTTTCTTTAAAACATAATAAAAACCTTCCAAAACCAACAGAAACCCACAACCCCCAGTGCACTCCCCTGCAACAGTCAAGAGTAACTTCTTGCCTCAATGCAGCACTTATCTGCAATTTACAATTTGGCCAAAGTCTTCAAATAGAACTTCAGAGTATATTTCTAAATAATACTTAGGCTCCTGCATGTCCAAAAATTGATATTAAAAAGGATAAAAATACTATCAAATACTCAGCTGATTGGCTTGGATAACTTTAACAATTTCAGACAGCTACTGTGCTAGTCAAAAACGTGTTCATACTATTTGATCCATACTCTGCTACCATTAGGTTCAAAACTGAGCATGCAGGCCTAGGATGTAAAATGTCATGGTTTTGTTTTTAGCTAAGCACATTTTATTATATCACTGGAAGAAAGTTGAGAACCTCAAAGCATCTCTTTTAGAACAGTAAATGTATGTTTATTCAGCTTTATTTTGACTTTCATGTAGTAAAGAGTAAATAAATATGGAAGAAAATCAAATGAAAAATAACCGTAAGTGGCCATAATTGTTATGAGTGCCAGGCATAACTGTAACTGTAGAGAAAGGCGGTCTCACTGAACTGTGTGCAGACAAGTCCTCCCAGTTTACAAGCCAACCCTTATTTTGAAAGCTGACATTACTCACTGCCAATTGCTAGGAGTCTGTCTCCCCTCTGTAGATCAGCAGCTGCAGCAGGTGAGTTTGGAGTCACGGTTTCAATGACAACGTGCCCTGTAT
Source organism: Forpus xanthops (assembly GCA_032466535.1). Lineage (NCBI taxonomy): Eukaryota > Metazoa > Chordata > Aves > Psittaciformes > Psittacidae > Forpus > Forpus xanthops. The sequence continues at coordinate 12,073 of JASSUY010006435.1, forward strand.
CATCATCCTTGGACTGCACAAAGCGGAGTGTAAGCCCAATACTTTGCAGAGTCCCTTTCACTAGTTCTGCCTAGAGAAAAAGAAGTTGTTATGTTGACTGAGTTGTCTGCAAGGATTCATGGTTACTAACAATTATTTAAATAAAATTATACAACTGATACTATTAAAAAAATTACATTAAGACATGCACTGACTTCATTAAACAGATTCTCACATAAAGGATTAACCATTATCCAATCCAATTTACATCTTCAAAGAAACAGTTTATATGTAATTAATAACGCTACAGAACTAACCCATGTAAATATCGATCAGCAGGAAATACAACCCATAGAATGATATTGAAGTTTCTTTAAAGGCTCGGAACCCTCTCCTCTTTTATCTTGCAAGATAAATACAAGATAAATTTTAACTCTATAATATCAAATATCCTTTTAAAAAGAAAAATTAACCCACACAAATGACTGAGGTGTAATCTCTGTAGTAGAGTTTTGTCACACACTCATACACCCATCTCTTACAAGTCCCTACTGAAGAATATATATCTAGGTATGGTCAATTGTTTGCACACCTCAATGTGTGACTCTTTGGCAGCTTTTTTCTTATAAAAACCCTGTCCTTAATAAATTTTAAAGTATATTTTACCCCTAGTCCCCAAAGCACCTTCTTTTGGGACCCTTCAAATGACCATCTGCTACCATTCCACCAAAGTATATTCTGTCTATTTGAAAGGGGAACTCATAGTCTGTTTTAGCTCCAAGGACAGAAGTTTAATTTGCTTTTCTGATTCCCAAGAACAGAGACACAGATACTGTTTGTAGAAAACCTCCACAGGAACTGTTCTATTTGGTTTCAATTTCCAGAGTTTAGGTAGACAGTCTTCCCCTCCATCCTTCTGCATTTACTTTGTTGCTATTTAACTGTCCGATGTTTGAACTGTCTGGAGTTGATCTCCTTTTTTGAGGATGTGTCCGTTTGCTTCGTTTGCTCGTTTTGTACAATGCCTTTCCACAGATGAAGTGGATTACTTCAGGACATGACTCTCTCCTTGGTGGTATGGCAGTTCCCATAATAAATTAAAAGAAAAAATAAATAAAACCCCTTAAAAAAAACAAAAAAAAAAACAAAAAAAAAAACCACAAGAAATACATTTGCAAGAAAAGTGAAATGTAAGTTAAAAAAAAAAAAAAAATCAAATCTCTTCTGCTTTAGACCTTTATATACAACACAGCTCTAAGTCAGCAATTCACAACTGTTGCATGTGCTGTATGGAAACAATATGAATAATTACTGCAACTTCAAAACAACACTTAGCTTAATATTTTAACTGTCAAACCCACAGATGACATGAATTTGCTGTGGCGGCACAGGAACATGCAACAAAAAAGCCTCCTAAAAATCATTCCCCTATGCCATAAAGCACTGTATATTGTTATCAAACAATGAGGAGACCATTATTTCTCAGCTTTGCCACAGAGCCCAAGTACTCAAATCTCAATTGTCCTATGATGTTTCCTTTCAAAAAAATCTTACTCTTAATGATAAAGGGTAGAAAAACATTTCCAAACCCTTGTGTTTGAATAGGTGACAAAAGTATCACAATGAAGGACAGTGAAGTCCCACTTAAGGAGGGCTGATAAACATTAATATTACGAAGGACTGAAAATCAAACTGTAACAACTTTTTTCCCCTTAATTTTTGTTGTTTCTCTAACAAAGGTATGAAGCTCTTTGCTGAGAGAATGTCAGGAAATAAACAGATGCCTAGATAGAATGATGGAGGGGAAAAAAAAACCCAAACACTAACAGGGTGATTTTCCTCTTAACACTAAGCTATTCTGGCCTTTTAATTACACTCCTTTAGGGACACATCTATTTTGATGATAGCTCTGAAATCCTGCATTAGTTCTGGATCTTAATGCCTAAAGCTGGAGATAATTAATACAAGATGTTTTAAAGTCCAGGCTCATCCAAGATGGATAGTCTGCTAGCTCTGCATCACTGCAAAGGAAACATTGCTGTAAGATTGTCTGTAACACGGTTTAACACTCATGCAATCAGTCACTGACAAGAACAGAAAAACATACAAGTCCTGAAGGACGCTGGCCATTATAACACTTCTACAAGGAGTTACCTTGTGCAAATCTACTGTCTTTTATAGCCTATTTTCTCAGCCATTCAAAGAGTGGCACAAAGAAGTGACAGGATTTCTAAAGACCCTTCCTTCAGCAAGCAGCAAGCCTTGTTTGCAAGCACATGCCATCAGGAAAACAAGAGCTGGTATTGGGGTATCTTGCATGCTGAAGAAAGGGAGCAATGATTACCTCTAGCCACTGCTAGTACTTGTAGTCGTGGCAAACTGTGCGATGAGCCGACACAGGGAAAGGGTATAATTAGAAGTAAAAAGGACAAAAAGAAATGTTACCAAAAGCTCTTTCTTACAGAATTTGTCAGTAGGGACCCAAATCCTTCTGAGCTTCCTTTGAATCCAAGGACTTCTTTGAGCAGATCTCAATAGGGCATGACTTAACAGTGAAAATATTCTCTATTGTGAAAGACGAGAAACCTCTGAGGTGATTCCCAGTATTTCACCCTTCCCTCCTCCAGCAGGATGAGACCACATAAAAGCATGAAGGGACAGCTGGGACCAAAGATACTAAGGTACCTCTGAACATTTGGCTCCCATGCAGGGACACCAACCGCAGATTATAACGCGTATGAGTCACTGATGGCAAGGAGACTTCCAATATTCCAGCAGTATCTGATGGAAAGCTGTTTTTGGAAGGAGAGCGCCTTTGAACATAGCAAGCAAAGTTCATCTTAACATTTTATTAACTCTGGCACAGTCACAAGCTTTCTCACGAAGTAAACTGGTTTTATTTATCAACCCAAACCAGATGATTTTATTTTCTGGCAACTCAAAGATTCACCAAGTAATACCACAGTATCTCAGATGCTAGCTGCTGCACAGGTGACCGCAGTTTCAAGCTCTCCAACACTACTCACCCCAACAAGCATCTCTGCATAGCCAGCACAGTTCCTTTGTATCCCTTTTTGCCTCTACCTCAAATCAAAACTTGATAACACATTTGGAGAACCAAAGACCTACTGATGTTTCTGGATGGAAACAACAGAAGGGCAAAAAGCACATAAAAGACACAGTGGTTAGAAGAAAATCGCTGATAATGAAAGGACATTTATTATCAAGGAAGCTTGCTGCAAGGAGAATTAAAAACTGCGCCTACGAGAAAGGGAATTTTTTTACCATATTAAAGCAAGACTGTTTTACTTTGATCTAATTAATAGCTCTGTTCCTGAAGATCTTAGTAGTTACTTACATAAGGAGCAAGACAGCAGATAATACTACTTGCTTGTCAATGAGAGGCATACATTCAGAGTAATCTATACTGAAAAAGAAATTGTGTCACAGAACTTGGAAAATATAGCATTTTTATAAAGGTAACCAACCCAGACAACATATGAAATCCCTGTGTAACAGAACAGGAATGACTGTCTTGGGGAAAAATGAAAAGAAGCAATTTCCTTAGTGTTTTATTATTGAAGAAAACATCCAAGAAGAGGACACAAGATGTCCATTCACTTTAAAATTAATAAAACCTTTTGATGTCGGGCAACGAACACCTGACTCTACAGGACAAAGTCTATAAGCATCGATTTCACAGTACAGGCTTTAGTTCATTCATATGCATCAGTGCATAAGCCACTGCAGAGCATAACCCCATGACTGCTTTCAGTTCAATACTGGAAGTATGCTCTGAAAACACAATGTAGCAGAAAACCACGTTGTGGCTCACAGCCCTTCCTTACCTTGGCCTTGTTGTTTTGAAAACTTAGCAGATGTCAGTGAAAAAGATCGTTTTTTCCAACCTTTTTTAACATACTAATCCTGAATGCCATAGCTACAGCGATCATTTAGAAGTTTATAACTTGCTAATACTATTTAAATGGCCAAATAGTTGTGTGAGCACCAACAGGAGGCAACTTTAATCATCAAATGCTTAATTGTCAGTCTGAAAGAATTTGTAAAAGTAAAGGGATGACAAACATCCCTGTTATAGGCAACATACATATGTAATGCCATTTACTACTTGCTTAACACCTCCCTATGAAGTTAGGTTATTCTTGAATACAGAGGTATGAATGTCGCCAGTAATACAGTAGTCTCATAACTACAGTGTAAGTTAATATGAGATATAGCACTTTCTAAGACTGGACATAATAAATAATGTCCATTAATAAATACAGGGATTAGAGCATCTGGAAAAGTACATACAACCTCTTACAAGAAGGGCAACATCATCCAGATCAACTTTAAAAACTACTAGGTGCATACAAAAACAAAGTCACAAAATTAAGCCACAGCATCATAATCAGAACATAAGATTTCTGCTTTAAAACCAAACTACTTATTTTCAGGAATGTCATGGGTTCAGCAGCAGCAGTCATTTTTCTTTAAGTAGTAGCTGGTGTAGCACTGTGTTTTGGATTTTGGAAAGCTTAATTTTACTCTGTAACTAATAATCCGTGTTTTCTATTTGTATTAACATAATAAAGCTTTATTAGATTTTAGTAAGCATTCTTCTGAACAAAAGTTCAGAAAAGCTTGATCCCCCAAGCATGTAGGAAACATTATTGCATTGATTTTACATTAGCTAAAGAATAATATTTTTACAAATATTTCTTATTCCCCATCGGTGGTATGCAACATGCTCTATGTAACGTAAATTGACACCGTCTCAGTGCTGTACTACAGATAAAAGCTTTATTTTTTTCCAACCTGTCAGAGTTACTAGAGTGGATCTTGGGAATTCTTGTAAGGTATGGTCTAGTGTGCTTTGGGGAAAAAGAAGAGATAATGCCTGTGAATATGCCTGCAAAGTATTACATTCTCCTAGAGAACCCTGCCTGCTGAGAGGAAAGGAAGGAATATTTCATGTAAGAAAAAAAGAAAAGGAAAGCATTAAAGTACAAAAAGTAGGAAGCAGTTCCTCTGATCTGAACACTCAGATACTTGTATGCTAAAAAAGGGGTTTTGGCACGTATCTTTAAAACAAGGACTTCAGCATTATTGCCTTTTTCTTCCCTATTATTGGATGCAGTCATTATATATGACCTGCACAGTGAAGCAACTGCTAGATTATTCATACGGGTTAGAGACAGTGAAAGGAACCAGGTACCATCAACCTCATGACAGACTCCTTAGTAATACTAGACTTACAGGAAAAAAAGAATTTATAATGTCTGAGAAGATTTCCATCTATGCTTTGGAGAAGGAGTAGATGTATTTATTCTTTTGTGACACAGGCTCAAAGCCCAAAACTACAGGGCCAGATTAATACAAGCCTTTCCCAACCTTTGCTCCAGCTCTCCCATCCCTGCAGCAGGACAATGCCTGATGTGTTCTGGGGAAACCGTCATGAAAACAATCTCAAATAGTCAGCGTCTGAGGTGAGCACTGAGCAAAAAATCCATGATGATGGAAACACTTCCATTTCCCAGGCTGAAAACTCCCAGCAAGAGAAAGCGCAGGAAGTTTCTGAGCATCTGAGAACAGCCTTCTTCTGGGGATACTTAAATAGCTCAGTGCTCAACAAAATATGTACTGATTACCAACTATAAACTGTGCTCACTATTACATCTTACACATACATACGTGTACTGACACACATACATGCACTCATGTAGTTGCACAGAAATCCATTAAAGATTTGTTTCATAAACTTGTTATATAGGCTTGGCTTCCCAAGCAACTCTGTGGTAAGGATGCATTCAAACGCACAGCAAAACCACATACAGACTCGAGAAGAATAAACCCAGGAACTGGGTACCTAAAACTGAACAGAGGCGTATGTTTTTTTCTGTATTTACTTCCTATTTCCTTTAACAGGTTCAGACACGTGAAAACATGCTGACAGAAGATTATAAAAAATAAAGTAAAATAAAAACCTGTATTAATAGAATAACTAGATTATGCAACACGATAAAATGAAAAGAAAGGAAATAATTTCTGTATAAAATTAACTCTTCATAGAAAATGGACTTTTTAATATTTATTTTCCTCCCCAACAGCAACAGACATTAATTACAATTAATTAATTAATTACATATGATTCTTTTCTACAAACTGCTATTAAGAAAATGCTAAGAGTAATCAATGCAAAAGGTTACACACCGGCTGCTTGAAACATCTGAATACATTGCAGCTAAAGGCAGTGCTGTATTCTAACAAACCAATATATACAAGGAAACATTTACAAACTTGGAAATTAGTTTACTCATTTGTGGATTATTTTTTCAAACCATTCATACAGTGCTTCCTAAGACTGCCTGAATAAAAACCTGGCTTTTATTGTTTCTGTAACTGAAGATAAAGTTCCAAAACCTACAGTTATTACTGTTCCAAAACCTGTATCAAGACTTCTTTAACGGTAATTGACACATTTTCTTGCTATGTGATGCTTCCTCCATACCAAAGCAACACAGATCTTTAATATTATACTTGGTAGAAAATTTTCATGTATTTTTCCCCTCATTCCCAGGTTTACATTGATTGAAATACTTTCAAACAAGTTGATTTATGTCCTTTCCCATCCCATTTCATAATATTTTGCAAAAGGTACTCAACACATATATTGAATGAACGTGTATTTTTTTCTAGATATACTAGAATGGGTGTGTGCGTGTGTTTGTTATTTCAAAGTAATTTATAAATATATTTAAATATTTTGAAATATGCATTAAAAAAAATAAAAAGTTAAAAGGAAGATTTCTGCTGCTTATGAAAATAATGCTTTGTTAAAGAGGAATCCTGAAGATCCAAATGACAAAACTATTGTTCTTGCAGAATTCATTTTACAGTACACAACTGAGCAACTGACAAAAAGCGATTCTTCTGACCATTTGGCTTAGAAAAAGAATAAATTTCATCAAATGATTAAAAACTTAACATGTGAAACCAGAAGAAATTTGCAAAAAGCCAATAGCTGCAGAATGAGTTTTTATCGTAAGGAGATACTACAAAACTTCATGGCAAACATGAGAGAATTACAATGAACAGGAAAACATTAATGTATTGTCAGAAATCTGTTTCCAGAGGGATAGTACAGATTTTATTTAGGTGCATAACTGCATTCTCTTAATCCATCCTACACACTTAGTTTGAGGGTCAAAACATCCATGTTTCAAGCCACTGTTCACTGCAGCGTTTGCAGTGTGTTTCTGGACCAGGCTGTCCTAAGTTCAGATAGTTTTAATTACTTGCTTCTTGCTTTACCTGCCGTTCAGCTTTCCTTCACTGCTGCTCTTACCGTGCTCTGAAACCCTGTAACTCTAGTAAGGTTTTTCTTTAGCAGTCCTCAGCAGCCATCCACTTGCCCTATCTATTACCCACTAGAAGTCACTCTTTCTACAGTGATCTTAAACACCAGAAGCCTCTGAACAACACATTCTGTTTTGAAAAGTCTTCATCAGTAAAGCTATCAGCCAACACTCAAGATCCTCTTGAGAATTAATATTCACACCATTTCTCTAGTACAAGTATTCACAGTATCTGAAATTACATACTTCAATTTGTGTAGTTTTATTTAGTGCTGTCCATTTTGCAATTACTGCATTTATTTATATATATTTATGTTCTATATCGTATCAGCTGAAAATGCTTGCAGATTGAACTATACCTAACCAAAACACTGATTATTAACTGTAAAATGAGGCGTCAATGGCACTACTGATCTTTGTATTGTACATTGCTTTATGGGACTGGCTATACCTTTGTGCCTTTCTGGGTGTCACTGAACAGGCACTAAAATCATTTGCTTGTGGACTCTTCATGTTTCCTTGAAAGGAATTTCAGAAAATTACCCATTTCTAATACAATGGATTGAGTCAGGCATTCATCCACCACCACCAGTGGCTCTGCAAGTTCAGTGCCACTGCCACAGACTTCCTGAAGGGAGCTCTGACCACTGATTAAAACAGACGAATGACACAGTCGTTCCAAAAGGTACAGTTTAAATTCAAACACTAGAAAATAAAGCATTCAGAGAGAAGTTAAGAAACGCTGGAGGCCTAAAGCTCTTTAAAAGGTCCAGTGCTATTAGGCCACAAAAAAACTCTGCTCCAGGAAAAATATTGTGGCTATTGTCCTCCCACTCAGTACATGACTCACATGCCACTTTCCTATTTCTTCTTACCTTCACTAAGAACAGTAAAAACTAAACTCAAACAACCCCCACACCCCCCCCCAAAAAAAAAAAAAAAAGGAAAAAAAAAGAAAAGGCACACATGAAACACTTTTGCCTTCAAAAGACTTGTTACCTTTACTGCCATCTGGAAGTGGGCAGTAAGTAATCAGCTCCTACCCTCTCCTGTGACTAAAACATCGGTATGTATGGGATGACTTTAAAGCTGGTAGTTTGTATTCTGGTATCACAAAGCAGTCATCACAAGATGGACTTGCCCCCTCTGAGTTTGATGTTAAGACAGCACCAAATCTTAGCACAGATAAATTGTTACTGCTGAGTTACTACATCAAACGTTGTACTGCAGTACGGACCTACCTTCAGTTGCTTTAAGTGTCTAAGATTTTTTAACTATTTGTCACCGTTTCTAATCACTTCTTATGCCTTCCAAGTATCTTTAAGCAAAATAATCTTCCCCAAGCTACACCGGATGCAGTTTTAAAGGGACAGAATGTCCCATTAATGGGTAGCTCACATTTCAGCCACTCAAATTAAGAAAAATAAAAATCATTAAAAAGATAAGTGTGACACACTTTTTCCATTTAAGCAATAAAGTAGAATTGTAAATAGAAAAGTCTGTACAGCAAACGTGTCACAGAGAGGAACTGGGCTCAGAAGCAGGGGACTCACTGCCTCTTCTTTCTTAGCAATGTCTGGAAAAGTCCAGCTTTGCCCTTTGTAGAATATTAGGAACAACAGCTTTTTAATGACAATAAACCACTGAAGAAAATAGAAGTAGGATGCTAAGACTTTTTGCTGTTAATTTTTCCAGCTGTGTGAACTGTGGTCAGAGCATGGGGAGACACAACTATCTCCGATGAAGGTTGCAGGTTACTGTTATGAGGAAGCATATTTATTTTTTGTCATCTCAAACAGTAAGATTTATTCGCTGTTCTGTATGTCTTATAAAACAAAAAGAAAGTTACAAAACATAATGGTAATTTGGACCAAGATCATACTTTAATAGTCATACATTAAGGCCATAATATGGCAAATGTTACACACATGTCTAACTTCACCATCATGAGCTATTTGCCTGAAATAAATGTGACAATTCATGGTGAAGTTAAACATCTGCATGTCTGCCTGATGAGCACCAAAAACATTTAACAGCAGCAAAATCCAGAACAGGCGAGTTATTGAACAAAATACGGGGCTACATCTTATTTTCCTCGGTACTTCTGACATGTTGCTGGTACTCTGACTGAGCTACTAGTGAAACAAGTGTAACTTCCAAGTGTACGGTGAAACAGGTTATGTGACATGCAAAAAGAAAACCGTTCAGTAATTATGATGAATTGCTGCAGCATTCATACTTAACAGCAATTACAGGAGTGGAATGGGGGAGTTAGAGACAAAGCAGCAGAAAACCTGCACTTAACTTCTAAGTGTCAGAAACAGGTAAAATGCTTTATGTGGAGCTCTTCTACAGGGAGCAATTTAGTACAAACAGCAACATTGCTCTTCTCTAAGTGCTCTTACTGACATCCTTTTACTCTTTATTAAACCCAACTGTGACGATTTCCTTTGTCCCTGAAAAGATGGAAAAAAATTGATTTTTCCCCCTCAAAAAATAAAGTCTTAAATCATTATTTATGTCTTTGAAAAAAAAAAAAAAAAGACTTCCTTTAATATTGCCTAAGAGTGACTCAGTCATCATATAAATATTTCCTAAAACACTTGGGTAGTTTAATAACAAATACTGAGCTAAGGTTACTGAGACTGGATATTAAACAAAAGCAGATTAAGTTCATTAATAATACCATGTATGACACCAAGCCAATAAAAAAATTACCTAGTTAATGGTTTTCTTTGTATGAATCTGTTATGAATTGCTGCAATATAAATTACAGACAAAAGATTAATGACAAAGGAATTTATGCACACAAGAAAGAGGACAACCCAGGCACTTGTTCCTGAGATGGAAGCAAACAAATTGGAAAACATTCAAACGTATGCATTAAAAGCAAAGCCTTTAAACCAGCTAATAATAACTCATATTACTCTTGCAAGTACATAAATAATAGTGATAAACCTGTTGCCATTAGTCTTCATTTAATAAATTAAAAATAATAGACGATCAGGGAGAAGTTCTTTATAACAGAAATAATATTCATGGTGAAGAGTTTTCTTCTGCCCACAGAGAAATTGCTTGGCAATTTTGACTATCACACGCAGCGGCATGACCCACCTGATTACTGACATGGATATTGCCAAGAAAAGTTATTATCTACTGTAGTTGCAGTAACATGCACCACAGATGCTAGTTTCTATGGAAATAAAATACATACTTCTTTCTAATTCATATAAATCATAACTCTTAGATCTCACTAATGGACTTAGAAGTCACATTTGAAAGGGCTTAAAAGTTTCATTTCTGATGGAAAAATGTTGATGGAAAGAATAAGTCCATTAGTTAGAGGTTGATTTCATTCTGGAGCAGAAGTGTTCCCTTTAGAGCACACCAACACTAATGGCAGAGTTACATCTGGAGTACAGTGCATCTTCTTAAATGAGCAGCAGCTTCATAAATACTCCTTGCCCAGGAAACTTCAGACAAAGCACTGGATCATATATCTGGGATGGGAGCAGAAGCCCTGCTGCAGTTATCCTCTAAGAGCCTGATGTTTGCAGGGGCAGTGGGAGTCCCAAGGAAGACCGAAGCCACAGACACAGCACTGGCCTTCTCAGCTCCCCTCAGCCCTGCAGCTAGCTGAACCTTTACACCAGCCTCAGCTCTAACAGGATCATCCGCTTAAGCTTCGTACCAAAGTTGAGGAAATCAAGCAATGTCATCTATTAAAGATGCAGCATATTTAAGCAGTTATTTACACAAGCATCTGCAAAAAAATAAGTAAAACACCTATATTCTTACAACCAAAGCATTACAATTCTGGGTAACACAAATTACAGTCTTACTGGTAAAACAGTCAAAGCAAAAGGGACCTCACACATACCTAGAACCAATGTAATTATACAATTTGAAATATCATACGAGTATAGTGAATGCAATTTGTTATTTCCGCACTGCATTAACTTTTTGACAACTGTTACATTTCTCATCAATATGACCCAATCAGTTCTCAGACTCCTGCATTCCCACAGAACTGCCTAAACCCAAAGGAACTAAAGCAGATGGATTAAAAAGATTCATCATCATAACAGCTCTTCAGAGATGAAACAGAAGTTTCAACAGTATCAAAACAAAGTTCCTGTTGCATACAAACCCCCAACCCCACCCTTTGCCTCGTAAAACTAGAAGATCCCTTTTCTTCTGAAATTCTACATTACCAAGGCCAGAAGAGATGAGGATTTATATCTCGTTTATTCCAAATAATTGCTGTAAAGCAGCCAAGGTTTTATGTGTAATAATCTTTCTCTACATAGAAAGGCAGCCAAACCACACTGAGTTGTTTTCAATTAACTTCTGGACAAAACACTGCAGTATACACACACAACTATATAACCAGTGAAGATTTCCACAACCATACATCTATTTCTGGTTATTTTGTTGAATGCATCACATCACATCAATTTGTTTATGGTTATAGGGCACAACTTGCTGCCAGGCAGTGAAACAGAAGCTCAATGTCACATCTAATTAGTAACACCAAGACAACAGCACACCTAGGAGCCAGATTTTCATACTGGTACTGCTCATCACTTACAAAAATTGCCACAACTATTAAACTGAAAAAGATCTTTACACCAACTAAGTCAAATGATGACAGTTCACTTTGCAATAGAAATCAATACCCAGATCTCTTTGATTTGCACTTGAAAAATAGTTTATTCTCCCCCACACCTCCAACACATATAAGGATCACTTCCCAATACAACTGAAGAATGATTTACACTGAACATTAGCTGTAAACTAGAATCACCATTCTATCCAGCTTTATAATAGCTTCTAAAAATACTTCACGAGAAGCCAAAGGTCTTAAGTTTTCACAGGATTACATAAAGGCTCAGCTTGGAAGGGACCTTCATGTTACAGCTTTCTGTCCATGTAATTGATGTGGTCATAACTGCCTAACAAAAAGCAAGATTTCCCCCTCCCCATACAGTTAGATATCTGAATGACAAGAAAACAGAACTGCTGTAACTATTTAGACAAAGAACTGGATATCCTCCATTTCTAGACTATGAAAAAACTTTATTGTAATAGATGTCCAAAAAAGCAACTGAACAAAACCCACTTAGCCATGCCACAAAGACTCCTGCTAAACATTCTGAGACTGAGACTGTGCATTACTATGAGGCTTAGTCACAACTCTGGCACAAATCTCTCCCAAAATTTACCTCCCCCCTCATTTCTGGAGGTAGCAGAACATAGGAGCTCTCCAGAAACCAACCCCAAAACACCAACATTAAAGCATTCAGAAGTGCCAAAAGAAAAATACTCTTCTGGAAACAGCTCAGGAGGAGACAAAAATATGAATAAGAATAAAATTTCCAAGAGGAATAGGACACTGCCCATAATGACAGTTAAAGTTCACTCATTTTGACTGTTTGGGGCTTTGTTCCCCAAACATTTTCTGGCTCAGGGAAGTAATATATACCAATTCCTCATCTCCCTATCATAAGGTGAATGGAAGAATGAACAGGAAATTATGTCAAACTTGAAAACTGTTTCTTTAACTTCAGCACTCACTATAAAACTTTCTGAACCCCGGGTTTATGTTCTATTATTTTTAAATCAGTAACAGATCTTATTGATAGTTGGGAAATATAAGAAAAACACCACACAGATTTCATAACATAACATTGATTTTCCTTCCCCGCCAGGGCTTGCTTGGGCCTGCGACCAATTTCCTTCCCCAAAGAACTTGGAACTCATTTAATTTACAAATGAACCAAGAATTAGTCAATAGAATGCTCGAGAAATAAATATATTTTAAGAAGATAACTCATATTGAATAAGGTGTGTGAGGTAGAACACTGTCAAAGCACACGTATGCCCTTAAGTAGATCTTGTTTACTTAAAAACGGCAAGTATGGTCAAAAATACCTTTCTACATATTACAGGGATGGAATCTGCATCGGTTCTGAAACCAGGAGATGTTTGTTTCTTTGATTTATTCATAAATGGCACATTCAGTACTAAGTATTCTAAGTCTGAGGTTTCTCTTTCAAATTAGTATGGTTTTAAATATTTTATTTGAAATGTGCAGTGTGATGAATGCCAAAACAACTTATAGTAAAACAAAAAGTACAAAATATGAAATCTCTTAAATCTCTTATAGCAAAGCTTAAAAATACATCACAAATTTAATGGTTAACTTGCTCCCAGTTTGTTATACAGTCACTTAACTCCCACCATAGCTCATGAGAACAAGAGATGTGTTAACTCAAACAAAACATGGTTTGCTTTTATAACCTCTAGAACTGAGTAAAGCTAAACACTCCTAATTTTCCCATTCTTCTGATTATTAAAACGTTATTAATCTACACCAACTACCAAGAAACCCATAGCTTAAGCTACCTATTTGCGTACAATGTTACACTTAGAGACTGACATGTGCATATTACAATATATCCAGAGTAAGGTATGAAGAACTGCCTTTTTTTTTTTTTACAAGAGAGAAGACCTTTTGGGGAGCTAAAAGAGCAAAACTATGTGGGCAGCCTCTTACCCTGCAATGCCAGAATAAAATCATAATGAATCAATGTGTGCTCATCATACAGTTTGCCCTTCACAACAACTCTTTAAAGTTCACAAAAAATACCCTTTGACTTACATTCTTTAATACCATTTGAACAACAGCATTGCAAGCTAGTTGAATGTGAGGTAATTCTACACTGCTACATCATACAAATACCAAAAATTAACTGCAATTTAGGAATTTTCAGCAGAAGCATCATTTTCATACAAAGACACATTTCACATTTGAAGTGGAAACAGTATTTGCATACAAAGCAGTTCAAGGTTAAAAACAGCATGCAAGGGTGGTAACATACACAATGATGAAATCAAGTAATACACTGCTTATGACTATTGAAAGAGCTATGCTTTCATTACACGGAGAGTATATGGGGTTTGAAACAGATATTAAACTTATGCCTCCAAATTTAAGTGATGCACATTGACATAATTACCTCAGCATATGAGACTAAATATGATGTTATTGAAACGTTAAATAAGAAACTGCAACACTAACAGTGATCAAAAATTAATCTTTACAATAGAAATGATCTCTAGTCAACAGTCACATTATACCAAGTATTTAAGATAAATGGCAACAATACTCAAGAGAATGGAACTAAAGATCTTTAGGGGGAAGGGGCAAAGTGATAGACTCTCAAAAAAGCCTATCTGCATGTACAGTGCATTCATTCACATTCTGCACATCAGCAATACTTTAAAGCAGTGCTTTCAGCGACGGAAAGTATTTCTGGCCAACTGATAGCTACTAGCTGCCTGCTCATTCAGCATTTTCAACTGCTATTCTGTCCTTAATGAAAGATACGTAGAAGATACCTATAGATAGATAAAAGGATGACTATACACTCCAAGTTCCTAATCTATGTGAAAAATCTCTCTTCAGCAATGGCAAGTTAACCATTGCTCTCCTATTCTGGGTTTATGCTGTTGCCTCAACAGAAATCCCACCTTAAAAAAATTAAATCAACCTATTCTATTGACAACAGAATTTATACTCTTGCACTTTGCATTTAACAATACATAACACCTGATGCTTACCTAGTCATCTGTAGGCCTGCTAGATGCCAGCCACCAGGAAGCACATAACAAGAAAATGAAATCTAGCTTCCAAAAGGATGAAGAGAAAGAATTCCTTTCAGAAGTTGGTAAATTACTCTCCAGTAAAACACAGAAGTACAAAATAACAAAGAATGCAAAGTTTCAACAGCAAAGATTTATATTCTGATATAGACAGAAGAGCAGCAAGAGGAAGGAATATTGCCTCCACCTCTCCTGTTCTACTACTGCTTTGCTGAGGAG
>JASSUY010006435.1:27396-45867 GCA_032466535.1 Forpus xanthops
GGAAAACTCCCATGCCTGGAGTGGGTACAGTGAAATAACAGGATTTTTCAGCAGAGTATGTCCAATACCGATTTCTTTACTTTGGAGATGAGAAGGAAGATTTTTTTTTGAAAAACAGATCTGTGAAACAAGTATATATGGCAGTGAATGAAGTTTTTATGGTTGTCAGCTCTTCAGCTTTACTAAGGCTTGCTATTTGGTATTTAATTAAGGGAAAATTATGGGAAGTTTATATAGAAGATGAGTGAAACAGTTTCCACTGAAGTTGTTTGTATGATGATGTTGTACAGAACACATGTAGAAGTGTGTGATCACAGGAAATCAGAGATAAAGTTTAGTGTGCCTTTGAGATAGCATCAGCTAGCACAATATAACCACAGAAGTCTATTTTGACATAGGGTTTCTGATAACATCTAGCACTTCTACATTTATCTTGTTGATTGCTCCAGAAAGCCAGACCTTTATGATCAGCTTGGAGTTGTGGCAACCAACACTTCCTGACTTCCCTATTCTTTATTTTGTAGGCGTCAGACAGTAACAAGCACTCCTTGCTGGATTGAACTTCATCTGAATGGACCTCTGCAATGGTTGGACAAAGTGTTGACTCAGATGGGCTCCCCTTCAGTACGCTGCTCCAGCATGTCGTAAAACTCCTTCCTCCTTTATCAGTGGGCTAAATATCAAGTCCAGTCAACAGACTTAATATAACTGCTCTTCTGTCATAGTAGATGTGTGTGGTCCCTATGAACTCTTTACTATCCATTAAAAAAAAATGTTTCTAAAAAAAAAGGAAAAAAAACCCCAAACCAAACAAAAAACAAGCACAAAAAAAAAAAGAATGCAAAGTTTCAACAGCAAAGATTTATATTCTGATCTAGACAGAAGAGCAGCAAGAGGAAGGAATATTGCCTCCACCTCTCCTGTTCTACTACTGCTTTGCTGAGGAGGCGGCCCAGGATGCAATCAGTCAAGACACATATAGCATCCTTCCCTGAACTGTTCTTCCTGCAGCCACAGCAACATTCCTCGCTTCCCTTTTACTGTAACCTGAAATATTTATTTCAGCATTTGAAGAGTCGTACAGTGGGCTGGGGGTTTGGCAATATCAATAAAGACCTCTTTGCTCCACTAAATTATTTTTTGAACGAGCAGAAAAGAGTTTATTCTGTCCAGGACATATATTTCCAGTGCCTTTATAGGTTACTACTTCCAGCTGTCAAAACAAATCCAGAAATAAAACTGATCTCTGTAAAAGTAAATTGTGTGTTCTTAGCTAGAATCTGATTGTTTTCTGGTAAAACCTCATTTACTTTCGTTCCAATTATTAGATACGAGAGAATATTGCTTTAATGACCTTTCATAAAATTACTTCCTCCTAGTAGCTATTTTTAAAGCTCGGAATTCATTACAATTCTTGCTTACCTCAATCATATGTAACCAAGATTGTGGTTCCTAACGCACTTCTACACATCAGCTGGCAAGAATCTGAATGCTTGTGCACATAAGGGCAGCCAAAAGTTTGTTCCTAGTTATTGCAACCATATTTTTAGAATATATATTATTGCAGATTGTCTTCCAATAGCTAAAGCATCAAGAAATGTAGAGGAAATAGAAACATTAATCAAACCCGGCAAAAAACTTTGAACAAAAACATAATTCTTTGCTCCAATACTGCTTGCAAGGAATAAAAATCCATCATAGATCTTCTCATGCTTTGGCTAAACACGCATCGTAGCCAGACTGCAGGAGTTTAATAAATGAAACAAAAATATTACATATATAATACTTTCTCTCTCCAGCAGGTCTGTTAGCTCAGGCACAGCCTCAATGCAATTCCATTACAGAGTTTTTAGGCTACAATTGCCTGGATTGCCTACAACACAAGGAAATTTTACTCCATCTGAAGCCATTCCTATAGCAATAGTCACTGACTGGTCTCGTGGCTTAATCACTCTTTTTATGAATTATTTTTATTGAACTACTCAAAAATAGTCTTGATAGTTCTGCTGCCCTCCCTCCATGGGACCCAATTACCCCCAGAAGTTCCTTCTATTCTGAATTACTCTGACTCTAGTCTAATAACCAAACAGATACCTTGTGCAGATATCATTTAAGTCTTATTTGGAATTAGATACATATCTATATAAAATAAATCCTTCTTCACATGTATACATTTTACATATTAGATACTTATTTTTATATACATGTATAAAGAAATGCTTGAAATCTAGCCAAATTTCCTCCCGAAGCCAGCTGTTCAACATTTCTGATAGTACCACCACACATTTCCTGGCAGTTTCTATAACCTATAGATAACGTACATTAATCAGACACATTAAAGATCCCACACCAGCCAAACATTTACAGCTGCTCTACTCCCATGACCTTACTACTCCTATGAGTTTGTCAGTAGTATTACCCTCCTCATACATCCTCTGCTCTGTTTATACAGCTGAACTGATTCAGTTATTCATCACCACACCTGGTCTCCTGCATCAAGCTAAGTCATTATTTATTCTCCCTCACCACTGTGCTTGCTTTCGCCTTTAATAATTAACAGATATTACATCTCTAAGAGCTTCTTAGAGAACTGGTTTGGTTAAGTAAACTAATTCCTAGCATCTAGGATATTTTCTTTACTGGAAGCTTTCAAAGAAATTCCAGCTAACTGAACCCTTCTTCCTGAACTCCTTATTTATCCTTGCTGACGTGGATGCTTAATAACCAGGGCTCTTGCCTGGGCTTTCCTAAACTCCCATGGTGAACAGAGAGTGCAGTATCCCATTCTGAATACATCTTACCCCACCCTAAGTGGAAAGACTTCTTTAGGTCCAAACTGCGTGCCTGCAATTCCGGCACGCTCCTATCAGCCTTGACACAACAAAAGCAACCCTGTCAACAAAACCACTCACTCCTACTTATTCCTTAACTTCACTGTACTTTAATAGACATGACAGCTAAGAAAACTCAAGAGCACCCTCAAAATTCTGACTGTATCAATACTCGGCACTAGACTTCACTCCTCCAAAGTAAAGCAACAGTTCAAAGACGTAACAAATAATTACCAAAGCAAGTGCTTCATTTTAGGTATCACAAGAAATCAAATTAGCTAGACAGAAGAATATATTTCCCTGTACATCATCACTATTGTTTCTTTCCCATTTTGAGCTATTTTATGGAATTTGAGCCGTTTACATCAGATCTATCCTGTCTTGCCCGCTGTTCCCCCTCCCAAATACTTAATACACAGGAAGCAAGAGTCCTCTCCAAGCTTTTTTTCTCCTATGCTAACATATGAAATGCTTTCTTTGCCCTTTACATAAAACTTCTGCATCAGCCTCACTGCATAACCTAAACCACTGCCCCCTAAACCCAAACCCAAGCAACCTACTTCCCTGCTCCTCCACAGGAGGGGGAGTTTAAATCAAGTTTCAACAACTCCTCAGTTACTTCTTCACTATGCACCTCATAAACAGAAAATGTGAAATGCCTGGTGACTTTTTGCATACAGACCTATGTGCCACATGCAAGACAGTGACAAAGTAAATTTTACAGGGATATTTCATAGCTCATTGAGCAGACAGAAGAGGAGCAGCAAGCCAGCCAACACTGAGGAAGGAACTGATAATTTAGCAGTTGCTCAAAGCATACATTGCTTTTTAGCTCATATCAGGTGCATGCTTTTTAAGTAGAACTTCCCACGGTCTCCAGCTACAGTGCTTTGATTTGCATTACAAAGTGCTCCTGGAACACACAAAGGGAGACAGACCAGAAGCAGACCCCAGTAAAGTCTCCACAACATGTACGGTGGGGAGGTAATGGCCTTAAGCCACATGGCTGTACCACTCAATGTAGTGGCAGCCTAAGCATCCTACTGTCAACACACTTTGTGCTCTGCACGTCCATTTACCATTTATTTATATATACATGTCTACAGAGAGAACAACTTTATCTACAGTCTATACATAGGTCTCAGATGCAGAAATTATTACTAAATGCATGTCATACATGAATATGCACAATATCTATCAACACCTTTATCACATGGTGTTTATCATATTCCCCAAGAACAGCTGTATAGCTCAAAGACTTTGACTCCACACTTCACAGAAATACCATGTGACTTACCAGTAGTGTATAAATTTCAGCAAGTTACTTGTTACATGCAATCATATACCCTCAGTATTTTTGCCTCTGTTTATCACAAATGTATATTTGATTCAAGACCAGTGAAAATCACTGGTCTGAAAGGGGGAGAGATTATGGTGGAGATGGACCACATGTTTGTTTGCATTATTAAGTTACAAACACTCTAATCCTATGCTCACTCCACATGCAGTTCACATTGTTATGTAAAGTGATTGTACTTTCAGTTTACAAGCTGCTGTACAGCCTATTCCTAATATACTGCTACAGATGTGGGATTCAACTAGCAAGGACCTAGAAACAGATTCTGTGACTGTTCTCATAAAAATCTTTTTATTTCTTGACTCTTTTGTCTATCCTCAGAACTTGCAGAATTCAGATGAGGCCAGCTCATCAGGGGTTATTTAATGTATTTACAAGTAACGACACTTTTTAATGCATGGTCAACTTGTTATCCACGAGACTTCTATTTCAATTTAACTGAAAAAGATCAACTGATGTTTTTCATTTTAGATATATACACACAAATCTACACATAAAGTGCATGTACTTATATATAAATTGTGCATATAAAGTGAAAAGCTATTTCTGTATTTCTTCGGATAGGAAAAACTATGTTTCTATAATTAAAAAAAAAAACAACTTTCTGCAAATTTGACTTCAGATTTCTAAGGGCTTTTTTGGTTTTGTTTTCTTCCTTCAGCGAGGGAAAATCTATAGCTTCAATTAATATCAAATGGATCTGAGGCTGCACAGACATGATATTTGCTCCTAACTACACAGCTTAAAAATGGAAACAGATGACATGAGCAGAGATCTGAAGATGCAGACTTTTGGTTAAAAGATTTGTCGAGACATTCATAGTTCAAAGATACTATTTATCTTACCAAAACTTTAATGAAGGGAGCTTTTTAAAAGACTGCATTAAGGGAAATGCTCCATTTTCTAATGCTGATTCACTACCAATTACTTCCGAAGTGGAGGTGTCCTTTGCAGAACATCACTCTGCTACATCTAACCTTAATATATCAGAATGACCTTTTAGTCATTTCATTCATATGACAGGAATCGGCAATACCAGTTTTGATCCCCAAGGCTTTGCCAGGGCAATTGCTATGCTGCCTACTCATATTACTTTCTCTTTTTTATCTGCTGTCATTATAGTGCATTTGGAGGGCATGCACTGCACTTGCATTACAAAATGCTTGCTTATACTTTTTTCTGTTTTAAATTATGTAAAGTATTTCTTAAATGCTTGGTCACCCTTAAGAAAAAAGCATGAGGAATTACATGTGCTTTTGCCCACAAAGCAAGATTTCACACCTGCTCCTCTACAGACATAGAATAGCCACAGTATTGTAATGGCAATATATAAACACTCCAAACACCATTCTTATTCACTCTGTGTTGCCTCCAGGTGTGAGCTCCATCCACCTCAATAGGCCTAAAAGAGACTTGTAACACTGAGTAAAACATTTAATTTCTGCTTTGAGTTATGACTGAAGAGAGAGAAAGCTAAGAAGAAACAGTGAACTGGAAATTACATTCAGCTAAATAATTACATTATTAGGAAGATAACACATGACAATGCAACAGTACTGCATTACCTCAAGTCCAAAAATATGAACTATTTAGATCATTCAACTTCATAAAAATAGCTACATTAGAGTGTACTCAGATTAAGGAATTCCCCCTCCGAAATTAAAGGCTTTCTTTGCAGTCACTCAGTAGTTTTTATGCCTAAATTTTGACACTTGACCCACAATTTAAGATCGCTAGATATCAACTATTTATGGTGTATGAAAATTCATTTCTGTCTCTTTAGAAGGGCAAAGAGCTACATTAAAGAATAGTGGTTTATTAGTTAAATCACTAATACTAATAATTTATTATCATGCTACATGTATATATTAAGGATATTTTAAGAACTGTCCATTTCAGATTTCTTCCTGGTATTTAACCTCCTTATGCATTTGTTCAAGCTAATGCAATGCAGCTAGTATAAATGAGAATCAGAACCTAGCAGCTGAGTTTTCTGCTAATGATAATGTTTCTATACAGCGATATTTTATGAGAAGCTAAACTAAGGCATCCAAGGCAACTTGTCCTATAAGCTTTCCTCTTCCCTTCTCTCCATGACAGAAGACATTCTGTGGCTCACACCAAGCACAAATGTTGTGATGCCACGAGTTACCGTCTTTCCACATACCTTAGCATTAGGCATTCTGCTACTGTTTGCCTTGGAGATGCCATTTTCATATCTTTCCACCTCTAGCTTCTTATTTTCAGGAAAGTCTTTCTTTGAGACTTAAACCAAATTCAATCCCACTAGAAAGAGGGGTAAGCTATCTAAAATACTGCCAGGTGCAAAGTCACTCTCAGACAGAGCAACAGCATAAACCACATGGAACCAAGTGAATATTTATTACTTTCATCAACTTCTCACTAAACAGGTAAATTATCTATACTAAGAACCAAAGGTAATATCAGCTTGCTGAAGGCATCGGTGGTCAGAAGTATTAGTGGTTCTGCAATAAATACAAGCACATGCCTAACCTTTAACAATCTGCAGAAACTACAATATCATTTTCTCTTCCTTAATTGCAAGATGAACTTCCAGATGATGAACTATTTGTGGAAGTAGACAAGTTACCACTGAGCAACTTGCAGTCAGAAGTGAATACCCCTAAAACTTTGTCACATGTCAATCCCTATACGCATCACACAGGTTTTCGGAGAGTATATGAGCACCAATGCCAGTACCTCACTACCTCCTAACAAGTATTTTACTCACAGGCATGGACCCCTTTTCCAAGGCTTTCTACACAACCCTTCTTTGCATTGTTACAACCTGGGAAACAGGTTTTTGTTCTGTAATTAAACGTTCAAACACAGGCTCCCTTCATTGCTATTCTGGAAGACTTAACTGTTTATCAGTGTAAGGAAACAGTTTTCAACATGCCCAATAGTTTACTTAGTGAGGTCCTGATTTGGTAGGGAAATATGATACCGTCATTAAAATCCATACAAATGGCTAAATTACTGTCAATCCAATTGCTACATCTTTAATAGGAACAGATCCCAATCTTTCCAGCTGAAAAGGTCTAGCTTGTTAAGAGGTTAACTTCTATAAAAGTGCTCTGAGAAAACAATTTTAAAAGTAAATAGGAAGACTGAAGACGAAAACAAAGGAGAAACCAATATGAAAATAGCTTATTTTTCCAAAGGTGACTGTGTGTTTAAGTAAGTCCCTCCCATTCACTCTATCCATATGCAGCAGCTTCCAAATCAAGCTCCTGGCTCATCTGGCCATGTAAGTTTGCAATAGGATATAACAAAATGGTTTAGGAAAGTCATTCCAGGAATATACTGAATTACCCAGAAGCCACTTTGTTTACTCTGGTCAATAGAACATTTATCTCTCTCACAATACGCCATACTGTTTATGCAAACAAAGTTAGCTCTCATGCATCAGCCATCTATTTATTTAGCAAAATCAGCTATCACTCTAAATCAATTTCTTTGCAAATGAGAAACACAGATGCTGTAAAAACTACTTAACTTTTTTCTGCATCCAGTATTTGGACATAGAGCAGAACAGATGACAAGAATACAAAAACAAGTCCTCAACACCACATCTAGAGACATAAAGACAGGGTTTCTGACCTTTTACAAGCATTTTTAAGGAAAACACATAATTTAGTGTTTACTTCATAGTTTTATATTTTAAATATAAAGTTGTAAGTTTAAAAGGACAACAAGAAAAGCTTACAACTGCTATTCAAACTGGATACTATTAGGAGGATATAGAATATAGGCAACTAAAATATAACTCAAAGATTCTGTATTACATGAGTAACCTTTAAAGAAAAAAAAAAAAAACAAACCCAAACACACGGAATGTTATCAGCTTTGTAAAATATAAAATTAAACAACAGAACTAATCCCTGATGAAGCCTGAAGTTTTATATCATTTTTGCCCTAGAACAGTAATACAGAGAGGTCTTACACGGGTGAATTCACCCAACTCAGCCATCTAAAAGGCTTGTGCCTCTTTTGTGGGAGTAGGCCATTACCACACTGCAGCATATCAACTTGGAAGACCCCAACTGGACAGACAGTATCACCAATGGCAACTACCCTACAACTCGCTTACAAAATCTTATGGAAATTTAGACTGGAGCTAAGTAGCTTCAAAACAGACCTTTCACTATAGGAAACAAGTATCTGGCTGCAAAGAACTTCTTTTTCTTAAGACTGAACACCATGAATAAATTCTGATGTCAGCTCTTAGAGGAATAGTTGGGGAAGTACAAGTCCCTGCTCATTACAGATTCTTCTTACTCAGGTTATTTTACCCATTAATCTTTTCATCTGCTATTCTAAATTTGAAACTCAGCAAGTCAGATTCATTGCAAGCAGTCAACCTCTGCAGCACTCCAGGGAAGGACCACAACTTTAAGCCTGGACACAAGGAGAAAGAATGTGCACGTAAGGGAGCTGCAATCTTAGTTGCACATAATGCATTTAGTAATGACTGCTGCCAAACACAAAGCTGTTGTAAGCTCTGCTTTCTACCTGTCCTACAGGAGGGTATGCACACCCAAGATACAGTACATTATAGCTTCTGAATAATTTATAATCAGGTAAGAAGTATCAGGTCAGGCTGTGACTTGAGTGATGACATCTGGTTCTAAACAATTATCTGAATATGCACACACTAAAAACCAAAAGCTGTTAGTGGGGGTTTTAACGTTCATATTCAATATTCCCTGAGCAGCGAAGAACTACAGTGCATTTGCACAGAAGGACTCTCATTAAATCACAGGCAAGCTTTCCAAAGTCCCAAGTCAAAAAGCTTAAACATCCAGGATGAGACCAAAAAAAATCCTCATGGCCTTCAAGTTTATTTGAAAGACGGATTACAGAATATTATGTAAGGCACAAATCTCAGAACTATTCCCCATTGTATTTACAAATATTATCAAATTTTACAAGATCATGAATTTTCATAAAAAGTGACATTTTCAAAAAGCTTCTCTTGCTCTAATCCCCCTCCTTTCTTTTGACAGGATTAAATGCTGAAATGGCAGCCTGTTCAAAAAGCACACTGAAATGTCAACTGTAAGGCAGTTAACTCCATGTATTTACAAATTAACGCTTCACAGTTGCTTTAAATTTTGACATTATAGTTCAGTACCTTCAGGCGACTCATTTCAGAAGGTGTTGGATTTGATTTACATTCTCATTTTGCATTAATATGTTACAGTGCTGCAATACCTTTATGTTTCCCTTAATCCATGATAAAGGAAATTTAGTTTTATGAAAGGCTGAGAAATACCATTTTGTTTTTTATAAAGAGGTTCTAACCAATCTGCCTACAGCCTATTCAAAGGTACCATTACATTTACCTGGAAAAGGCAGGTCTATCAAGATAACCTCACTAAAAGAAGTGGAAATCATGGCCTATGCATGTGTATATATGCACAAGTTTAGAGTGCAATACTGTCCTCCCCTTCAGTTACTCCAGTGCTGACCACTATGTTCAGAATGAACTGCAGAAAATGCCATGTAGAATTCCTAAAAAACTGGTGGGATACCTATCTTAATTCTTTAACTCTTTCTATTATTAGGTTACTTCAGAGGATATTGGCGTGCTCCCAAGTCAACTGCTGCAAAAGTACATCCTATAGGCTAATAGATGTGACGTTTTAGATGACAATTTCTACTTGCAGAATATGAAATGCAGTTTCTGGATTGCTAAAGTTAGTATTTATACAAGGGATTTCCAAAAACATAGATAAAAACACCAACAACAGGAAAGCCTCAACACTTCCTGCCTTTATG
This sequence comes from Forpus xanthops, assembly GCA_032466535.1. Taxonomy (NCBI): domain Eukaryota; kingdom Metazoa; phylum Chordata; class Aves; order Psittaciformes; family Psittacidae; genus Forpus; species Forpus xanthops. The sequence goes on from JASSUY010006435.1 coordinate 37,390, forward strand.
AATGTGAAACTGTGGCTATTCCTACCTCAGACAATGTATTAGTTGAATACTGGAGTTTAAAGGTGTTTCCTCAAGTTTTTCTTAGATTAACTTGATAGTTTCAAAATTCATAATGATTTTCTTGAGCTCCTGAATTTATATAAAAAGAAAGACTTCAGAGAAAACTTTGAATTCCGTTCTGTAGTTTAGCATCTCTGGCCCATAACACGCATACAACCAATGAAAAGCACAAACTATTTAGAGTCTGTACGTGATACCAGTCTATTATTGCAATAGTTTCTACAGTTTGTCAAAAATTACTTCATCTGTCACAAAAATGAGTACCTAAAAGCAACATGACTACCTAGACATGCAGAGAAATTCCTAAGAAACATTTCTGTATAGCTACACTCTTGATTCATTCTTTTCACCACTGCTGGAGCCAAACGAGAGCACCAGCACTTGCCACGCTTGGAATAACTGAGCATCCATAGGGCAGTCAAGGCATTGCATAGTCAAGGTAAGGTATAGTCTGAGCCGCTAAGCTACCTGAGGTCTCTGTTACTCATATTTAAAGATCATTTTACGACCATTCTTCTGATACTTTTAAGACAGACAGACTCGATTATCCTTTTATTCACAGAGCAGCTTCATTTTCTGCTAAAAAATTATGGTTTTCTTTCACAACACTATACACGAAAGGCTAGCACAGGTAAAGTTAGAAGCAAGATTCTCACCAAGTGTAACAAAGCCATGGGCCCACACTGAACAGACACGCCCAAAGGAAAAAGAGAACAATTTGGTTTTGTTTGCAGAAATCAGTCTGGTATTGAGAACCATTCATATTTATGATACAGCCTTCATTTAATATCTTTGTCATGGGTTCAGCAGCAGCAGTCATTTTTCCCCTTTAAAAAGTAGCTGAAGTGGGGGGGAAGAAGGTTGGGAGGAGTGAGTGGGCAGGCAGATTGATTTACGCCTGAAACCACAACATACCTACAAACATATACCTAATTATTATGACATATCTAATTATTTAGCCACAGAACACATCTAGTAATCTAATGCTGCTAATGCTCATTAATACATCCTATCCATACACAGTTAAGTTTTACATAGCAATGCAGTAATTAATGTGAATTCCAGCAGCATGTACTACTAATTGAGATATTCAAGAATGTTCACATGCCACACAGGAATCTGTCAAATCTGAAGTCTTATCAGTGCTCCAGATTAATTTGATAAACAGAAGCCTGAGACAACTTTGCATCATAACAGACACTTCAATAATGGTCTAGATATGTTCAATAACATGGCATCTTTATTCGAAACACATCCTGACATCTTTTAATATTCCATAAATGATCAGATCAGATTAAAGGTTCACCAAAATTCATTATGAAGTATTAAACCTGTCTAATGTGTTATCACTACTACTAACATAACAAAAACAACGAAAATGCCAGGAAGTACAGGAAGTTATGAGAATTTTCCTCAGGAGTGCTGCCGAACACAGTCTGAATCAGAGGATGCATTGTCACGCCTATGTGAGACTCCTATTAGTTGCTTTTAAACCAGAACACATATTTCTACTTTTCGCTTCAACTTAGTCTACCATTTCTCCTCTGTAGTTTTGGAAGTTGTTATTCATTCTATCAACTTCGCCTCAAATGATTATTCCACATATAAGCATTAAAAGGAAGACTTTATATTAGAAAGATACTGAATACTGCCATCAGCTGCCTTGTGGTTAAATTGCATTAGAGCTAAAAATCACAATTAGAGACAGAAGTAAACTTTTTGTTTGGAAAAATACCACAATGTTTTTCCTTTCTAACTTTCTATTTAACTATTTCACACAGTTAACTAAGACCCCAAGCTTAGTGCGTTAGCAAAACTTATTTTGTTGAGGATCCTTGTCAATCCTCTTACCACTCAGTGAGATGCTCTAACGCTTTTGTAACTTAACTTGCATATTTAATCTGATTTCCTAGGAAGAAGACACTGCCATCATTTCACTGCATGTGTTCAGCATGCAAAAAACCAGTTCGGCAAGTTGTTAATTTTCAGTTTCTATATCCTACCATATCAAGATTGTCAAAAGCATGATCTTAACATTAGTTTGCCTATTTAGTGCTCTAAAGTTAGGTGATTGAGCACAGAGAATTTTTCATACCAACAGCAGAGAAAGAAATGCAGCAACTCAGATCAAGTTATGTCTGCTTGCTGACAGGCAGTGTTTGAACAATGTTTAATGAAGGGCTGCAACAGATGCACAGAAAACCCTTCCGTACATTGCAGGACAGATTTGTAAAGATATTTTTAAGCATTAAGATATTTTTAAAACCTGCCATTTCATTAAAGATGATGAAATAGAAGATGGAGCTCTTGAGAGCCTCACCCTGAGTAATTTTCCTGTAGTTCAAAAAGGAGTCATTCACCTTCCATCAGTTTAGTCCTACTGCCATCTGCTGTCACAAACACACCAGTGCCATGCTGTCTGCAGCGTGTTTTTAATTTCCTCTTATTCCAATATTGCTGTTCAAAATTATCTAAAGACAAGCACAAACTAATTTGTCCACAGAAGCTTAATGGTAAGTCAGCATATTGCCACTTTTATACCTTCAATGCTAGAGCATCAAGGCTGCAGATCCTGGTTTCATACACAGCTTATCTCAAATAAAGGGTCATTCATACAAGTAAGTATTAGCAGGATAGGTCCAGATCCCAAAGTTGTTTGTTGCTGGATTTAGGGGTTTCGTGTTGTTTGGGGAAATGTTGGGGGTGTTGGTTGATTATTGATTTTAACACTGGCAGTATTGCTTGTTTCCTATTTATTATTAGGAAAGAGTTAAGACTATGAAACAGGTCAGACTACTAAGGCTGAATTACTCCCACCTCATCCTTATGTGATCATGCAAAGAGGCTGAAACCTTTAGATTAACATGAACTAGAAGAGGTTATACAAAATTTAAAATTGCTGCATAAACCAATTTAAATAAAAAGGTATGAAAATCAATTACTCATATCTACCTCCTGCCTACTGTTACAGTGAAGTCTAGCACCTCTTGAGTTAAGCTAACTCAGGAATTCCTCTAGGGAACACTGGAATGCTTTCTCCCATCACTTCTGGTGATGCCATACTTCAGAAGGCTAATTGCCATCCAGTGTTACAGGTTCCTACCTGAGCACTGGCAAACTCCCTTCAAGTATTTCAACTGACTAAGAATACAGCAGCTATAACAACAAAAAGATGCTTTCTGCCTGTTGCTCAGCCACACACTCTTTTTGGCAAAACATATTGTTTTCAGCTTACTGCTTATTATAATTTGTCACAAGGCATTTTAAAAACAATGCAAAGTGGAATTGCAGAAACTGAACAAGATGGTGAAATTCTGGATTCTTGATGCTCCAGTGGAAAGACAGTGCTGTTGTTGAAACACAACTCCAGTCAGATATAACAAAGGCACAGGGCTTAAGCCAGTTGCACTAAGACAGCAGAAGGTAAAATGCAGGACAATGATTTTGTTACAGCGATTTCTTTGCATGAAAATAACTGTTAAAGTCTTTTTATAGCTTCTTGGATGCTTTTTTTAGTACGAACATTACTTACTGCTCAGTATAAGCCAAATTCAATTTGATGACTACCACAATATCATACTAATGTGAAATTGATAGGCTCTTTCATAACATTGCACCTCTTGTTTGAAGATTAAGGAAAAAAAGACCTTGAGGTATATCTCATCCTCACACACAGAGGACAATTTATAGGCTGTATGTTGCTAAACTCAGGTTACCAACTATGAAAATTAGTAAGATTACCAGGCTTAAAGAGCTGTGCTTGTTCAGCCTGGAGAAGGTTTAAGGGAGAACTCAGAGCAGCATCCACTACCTAAAGGGGCCAAAATCAAACCCAGAGGGGAGGTTTTCAGAAGGGTCTTCAGGGACACGACAAGGGGAAATGGCTTTAACCTGACAGAGGGAAGATTCAGATTAGATATAAGAAACAAGCTCTTTACTAAGGGTAGTGAGGCACTGGCAGAGGTTACCCAGAGAAGCTGTGGTTGCTCCATCTCTGGTAGTGTTCAAGGCCAGGCTGGACAGCACTTGGAGCAACCTGCTCTAGTGGAAGGTATCTCTGCCCATGGCAGAGAGTTGAAACTGGATGACCTTTACAGTCCTACACCATTCTAGGATTTCATGAACTTACAGCATCACCACTACCTTCTATATTTGCAGACTCTTGTAAAAGTATTTTCTTTAGCAGACAAAGAAGGATTCATATACTCAACACGAAGTTTGACATCTATGTCAATTGCCTAGAATTTCACAAAACGCAGGGGAAAAGGAGGAAGTCACATCACATTAGCCACACTCTGATCATGATTGCCTTCAACACTCCCATCAGAAGGATGTTTTGCTGCTGGCCAGTGAAAGACAGGCGTATCTTACTCACTGTTTGCTGAACATTGCTCCACCCAAATATAACAGGACTATAAAAACACTTAATTTACTCTATTTGTTTTAACACAGATGGGCAGCTGACAACACAGACAAACAAGGTACATTTTCAAGCGCAGTTGCAATAACTGACCATGATGTTATCCATGTTAACTGGACAGTGAAATACTTTGCATGAAATAGTACATAACTGGTCTGTTATGTTTTCAGGGTGTCCTGCTATAACCACCCATTTGACTGTCTAAAGATACACTCTTCCTAGACAATGTATTAAGAGTACACTAGTGCAATATGCAAAGATTATACCCTTTTTTACCGTTTTAATAGAACTTCTTGATCTTTCTTCCCAAACATTAGCGCTCAGCTCCATTGTGCAATGAACGTTTGCTTCTCTCTCATAGGATCCAAACATAAATAACCTGAAACAGAAAAGCCTATAGTAAGAACTGTAATACTGTTAATGCTCTAGATATCATATTAACTCACCATTCTTCATTTATACACTCTGCTATTATCGATGTACACACAGAGCAGTCCACACCAAGACACTGCAAGCACAGCCTTGTGCCAAAGGAAAGACACTGCCACCCTCTAGTGGAACAACTCCATAAATAGCAAATATAACTCAAAATTTTTAGCTATATTTTGTTTGTTGGGTTTGGGGTTTCTTGGTTGGGTTTTTGTTTTGTATTGCTATTGGGTTTCATTTTTCTTTTCCTAAATAGTGTGTCCAAGCAGCAGACTAGTATTGTTCCATAAAAGTGTAAATCCTGAGGGTTTGGGGAGGTTAAGCAAAAAATAGCCACAAGTTTTCCACTCTAATCCTACACTTCACAATCTACTGCAGCTCTTCTTTGTTCAAAAGAGTGTTACTGTAGTGCAAGTCACAGTTTGCCACTGCTTACGTTCTTGTTTCACTAAACTAGAATCCTCTCACATCTGTAATATTATGCAACATAACAAATGAGTGGCTGGTTCTTCATGCACAATACCCTATTCCAAAAGGCTATAAAAGGTTCTCACACAGATACCAGTACTATAAAAGAAAAACAAACAATAACCTTTAGCCTACAGAACAGCAATAAAGTTCTACATAGTAGCTGGAAGCAAATATTTTGGAATAGAAACTTCAATCTTACTTCAAAAGAGGTGTAAGATTTTAATCCCTCCCCCCAACTTTCTATACGCTTTTGATAAGAGCAGTTTCTAGGTTTTCATCCAAAGTATCTTACCTGCGACTGTGATGTACTATACAACTCTTCAGATAATAGACAAAAGCTGTCAGAAAAACAAGTTAATTTTCTGTTTATTCTGATGCTGTTAAACAGTTTCTAGGTTAAATATTCAGGATCAAAAAGTGCCTCACCTTCCAGATGTGGAGCTATACAGTAAATATGTTACAAAAAAAATGTAATAAAGCTATTGAAAACAACTTTCACCAACAATGAGAACTGGTAAAATTAAGCCAGTCCTAAAGGCAAACACCTCTCTGGCTACGACAGCTCTCCAGCATGCACTGCAGCAAAAGCAGCTGAATAAATATTTCTTTTCTATGTCTCTCTGTGAAGAATGTGTTTAACTCACTTTTAGCTGAGTACATGAATTCATGTGGGAGATGATGGTACCCAGCATACCTGCTTTACCAAGTGTCAACTGGCTTTGGCTCAGAGTTGCTGACAGTGCCCTGTAACCCATTCTCAGAGGGACAGTTCCCACAATCTAGGAAAACACCACAAAATCAGATTTTGAGCTTGATTTTCAGCATTCATTTCTCAATTTCTCTACTGATACAATTACTGTAAGCAGAAATCCAGCCCCAGAGCCCTGTCCGGACAAGACTAAGTTTGTTCAAGGTTACTAGAAATGATGAACTCAAACTTCCTTTACTTATTTTTAAGCCACCAGGAACCCCCTCTGGCATTTTTGTTCTGCTTCCAGTAGCTGCTTTTGGGTATCACAAGTTTTCCTCAGTGTATCATTGGTTCAGTTCATTTAAGCTTTTCCACAGTTAGTCACTGGTTGCGATATGTTTCATCTTCACCTAGACACAAGCTCAGGGAATGCTCCAGGGGTGATTATTGCCCCTCTAAAATACCAGCACCGTAGCTATTTAGCTCTACTGTACTGGTGGCAACTAAGAAAGCAAGCCCAGGAGGTAGCTCAAAACATAAATCACAGAATAGCTAGGGCTGGAAAGGAGCTTAAGATCAACTAGTTCCAACCCTCAAGTCCAAAAGTTCCAGCTAAAACTGAAAGGGGTAGTAGTCACAAGGAACAAAAATGAACTATCACCTCACATTAGCTTACTAACACTCAGTCTGAAGAAATGTATCACAAGATTGCAAAATTACACATTTAAATTTTAAAGAGCTCTTTATGCTGGAGTTTGGAATTCAAGTTTCCAGTTTTAGAAAGACAAAGGGGAAATTTTAACCGCTGTTACACTAAGGAAATTTGTGTTTGAATCGTACTCGTTCTGTAGTCTATAACATAGCTGCAGATAAAGGCTGACACTTCATCACAACACACCCAAAACACCCATATCTGTTAAGATATATATATAACCCCTAAAGATTGAAAGTTCGTAAATCAGTATGAAATGGCGTATGAAAGACATCCTGAAACAAAGTTCATAACCCTAGTGATAATTAAATTGATAAAGAAATGTGATTAAATTACCAACTGAGTAATTGAAATATGCATACAGAAAGTGAATTTCTGTTCCTTCCCCAATTGTAAATTGGATGGTTCCCTGCAGCAACCAAACAAGCATGAGGTAGAGGAAAAGTGATTCAATAGAGTACCTACGCATATGAACACAGCTAACACAGTTATCCTGGTTTCCAGTGTGAAAGCTACAGGAACTCCAAGACATGAAGCGTTCATCCTCTGATACAGAAGTGCATGGAGACTGTGGTCACCTCAGCTCCAGAGGTGAGGGAAGCCAAGAACTTCAAGTCCTTGCAGCCATGTTCTACATTCTCCTTACTGGAAGGCTATCAACTTTCCTGCTTTTTCTAAGATGACACTAAAATACTGAACTGCAAATCTAAAAAGAATCTGGCACGGGCAAGGTACACACAAACTTTCATTACTCAGTACATAGAAGGAAGCCTTTCCTAATTTTTAAATTTCAACTGTGGTCTTTCAATTTAAGTACTTTAACATAATATTTCCCAAATTTTAAGAAACTCAAAAGCAAAGTTAGTAGTCACATATTTAAATGTGCCACTTCTGCATGCTGAAGTCCAATGAAGACAAAAGAAAAAAATATAAAACTCAATATTTGACAAGACAGGCCAAGGTAAGCTCTGTGATATTTTACTAAATACCTATCTAGGGAAAACCTCCTTGCCTGCAACCATTGTCTATTAAAAACCAAGGCTGAGTGACAAAGCCTACATGATGGCACACTTTTGGAAGAGTGTTTTTGACTAATATAATTGGAACTTATAGGCTTTAGAACTTTCCTAAAATCATAGAATAGTTAGGGTTAGAAAGGACCTTAAGATCATCTACTTCCAATCCCCTGCCCATGGACAGGGACACCTCCCACTAAACCATGCCACCCAAGGCTATGTCCAACCTGCCCTTGAACACTGCCAGCTATGGAGCATTCACAGTTTCCCTGGGCAACCCATTCCAGTGCCTCACCACACTCACAGTAAAGAATTTCTTCCTCAGATAAAATCTAAACTTCCCCTGTTTAAGTTTAAATCTGTTAAATCCTGTCCTATCACTACAGTCCCTAATGAAGAGTCCAGCCCCAGAACCCCTTATAGGCCTCCTTCAGATATTGGAAGGCTGCTATGAGGTCTCCACGCAGCCTTCTCTTCTCTAGGATGAACAGCCCCAAATTTCTCAGCCTATCTTCACACGGGAGGTGCTCCAGCCCCTTCATCATCCTCATGGCCTACCTTGGATTTGTTCCAACAGTTCCATGTCCTTTTTATGTTGAGGACACTAGAACTGCACACAATATTCAAAGTGAAGCCTCATGAGAGCAGAGGGGCAGGATCACCTTCCTCAACCTGCTGA
>JASSUY010006437.1:0-76014 GCA_032466535.1 Forpus xanthops
TATTCTCTTTCCTTGTATTTTCTCTTGTATTATTATCGGTGGTAGCAGTAGTGATTTATGTTATACCTTAGTTACTAAACTGCTCTCATCTCAACCTGTGGGAGTTGCATTATTTTGATTCTCCTCCTCATCCCCCCAGTACTGGGGAAGTGAGAGGGGGGAGTGAGTGAGAGAGCGACTGCATGAGTTTGAGGGCCTTAAACCATGCCAGTTGCTGCCTAGCCTACATTTGTAACTGTAATTAGCACTCTAAAAGGTCTCGAAGGAACAGTTTCAGTCACTGAAATAGACTCTTTAGGGTATTGTCAAAACAGCATTTTACATCACAGCTCTGATACACCTCTTTGATTGGCAGCATATACAGTAGCTGCTGGGTTTGTTTAGGATACATCACTTCAGCCTTGGGTTTAGGGGAGACTTAGAAAAAACATTGTGCAAAGTTGCCAACTGGATGGGTTTTGAACAAAGATGCATGAAACAAGTGGATTGGAAGACAAATGCAGAGTGCTGCTGCTGCTGGCTTCTTGCATTATTTTGCTGTTAAGGACTAGAAATGTAAGCCAAGAGTATTTGAATGCTGGCACTGCACTCAATGTTGGGAGCCTAGAGCAGTGTGTGAAACCAGATTAATGTATTTTCTTGGAAAAATAAAACTCATGCTCTTAGGTGGCAGATACACTAACCTCTGGTAGAAACCAAGCTGGCTGAGCAGAGCCAGACTTGCAGCGTAACTCATCTCCCCAAGATACACAAAAAGCTTTTGCATCCTATTGTTTTTGTAACTACAGCCCTATGCTGGAAAAACCTATGCTCTTCTGACATTAGTATTTCAATTACCATGTTGTATTTTCTACAGGCTGACCAGCTATATAGTTTTATGCATTTGCTCAATACTTCCTGCTTTATTTTATTTTATTTTGTAGTACCTTGATAGTTAAGAAAAAATGGCATGATTAAGACAAAATGGTGCAGAAGAGATACGTCACAAAAAGAAGTCTGATTTATTAAATGTGAGGTCATTTATTAAAATGCCACCAGAACTGATGCTTGATTTTTATTTGTTGAAAAATTCTAGCTGCATGAAATCATACTGATAGTTAAAGTGCTACCAGGAACATCCAGATTTCGATTTTATGTGAAACAATAAATCCAGTCTAGCATAAGTATTCATACGGCTCTGAATGGAGCACCATTTTTTACCATATTAATATGCAACGGCTTTGGGTATAATTCTTTTGTGTTCAGGCAATCATCTAAAGATGTTCAGGGTTAGGCTAAAATATCTACTAGGTGTTTCAGTGTTTCAAAATTTGTTAGATTAAGTAGAGAAAGGTAGCATTAAGACTTTGTAAATGAAATGCAAGTACATATTTATTCGTCCATGCTAGACAAAGGAAGCATGTGGAGTCAAAAGTTTGAATTTTAACTTGCCTGTGCATGGCTATTGATGTCTTCTGGTAGTAGGATATCCTGCCAGCACTGCTGGTCTGTAGTAAAAGATCAATATGAAAGCTTTTGCTGTGAGGAAATAATAAGTTGGATGGTGTAACTCTTTCAAAAGTGTTGGCAGATACACAAAATATGAGCATTGGTGAAAAGTTGATAGGAAGTGGGACTTCTTATTGCTTGCTTTTCACTCATTTTGTGATCTTATCTAATGGGTAGTATTTTATGAGACCATTTTTCAGTAATCAAGAGCAGAAGGAAGCAATGTTGTTTGAAGAGCCTTTAATAGCTTCAGTCAGTTGTTTGGCAATGTGATGCCCGAGGTGTTTCTAGCAATGCGTAGCTAATAGTATAATGGACAGAGCCATCCCATTAAATCAGGAGAAAATCTGTTGTCAAGGCGTGGTCCTAAATAAAGACAGTAATTTGTTTCAGTGCTTTATCAGATGTTTAACAAATTTTAACTGCACTTGATTGACTACAGTGAGTTGACTGCAGTGGTTGACACAGTGAGTTGTGCACATTTCAGATGACCCTCTTGTGGGTAACCTAATTCAGCAAATGGATTTTACAGTCCTATGGCATCGGCAACTGTAATTGTGAGTCAAGGCTGGCAAACATACGTAGTGCCTTCTACTTTATATATGACATTATCTATGGCAGCAGCTTTGCTAAGTAATTGTTATGGTAATAGAAAGGGTGCTAAGGGGGAAATCAGATTTCTTTCTTAAGGTATTTATTCTAAGTGTAAAAAAATTTGTTGAGCTCCTGGAGGACTTTGAGATCAATGGGCCTAAAATGTGGGCTGTAAAACCTCTTTGACACTTTCATCTGAAAAAGATTGGTGTTTATTTAGGGTTTACCCTCAGATAAGCATTATTTTGTGCTTGAGGACCTGAAGCAGATGCCTCTGGGCTAGCAGGGTGGTGGTGGGTGAGAGTGACAGGTAAAGGATGCCAGCCTCATGTACCCTGTATTGAGGGGCTGCAGCTGTTCGCAGGATATGGTCACAGGACCCTCACTGATCATTTTCACTGTTCTGCTGAGGAATTGAAGATTTTGGGCAGACCTTTACCCTCTTTATTCAAGATTAACTTGTTTATGCAGTGTAAAACTGGCCTGGGACAGTGATGGGCGCAAGCAGCATTTCAGCAATGTGTACATTCAGTAATCTTAGTACAAGCCAAAAATGATCATTATTTGTTTATTGAGGAGAAACTCTTCCTCTATTAATTACTTCTATGTAGCTGGTTTCTCCAGATGTCAGTCTTGTTCTGCTTTCAAAAGTTATTACCTAAAAGTCCAGCTCCCTAAATTAACACAGTGCAGCATGTGTCTAGGGCTAAACACTGATCAGATGGTATAAAAAACATCTCATAAAACTAGGTGCCACATTGATATCTGTGACTCCCAACATGAACGCCTTGTATATGGGAGGTGGTATAAAGCCACCAGAACTCTAGGTTTTGGATCTCTGTCATCTTCCTTTCCACCTTGCTTGTGAGTCCTGAGAGGAGATGACCCTCATGCCATGCACAGGACTGTCGGTTAGTTTATGCTGGCTCAAAGAATTTTAATTGTTGTTGGGAGAAAATACAAAGTATGTTTAGAATGGTTCACTCTTCTATAGCTGTGCATCATTTCATCTCCCCCTCACTTCATGCATATATTTCCTACTGAATATATTCACTGCTCATCTTTTCTAATAGCCTCCTCAAGGAAGCATAAACCAGCTTGATCCTTGGCAATGTTGCTGATACACAGAAGTGTTTTACCTGCTGCTTTTTTTTTTATATACATATTTATAGTTCTGAGCAGTAAAAGCAGCTCTTTCTGTACGGAGGAAAATTTTACTCTCTCATTTAGCAGTAAGTTCACTTATGGCTCCACCTTGGCCGGAGCTCCAAGTACACTAATGCCTAGTTAACGAGCCATTCAGAACTAATTCTTTGTACTTGGCTTTCTTTGTATAATATTAGATTTTTACAGAAATTGGTACATCATCTCCTCTGGTTTTGAGCCCAACTTCAGAAAAGAACAGTCACAGATTTTCTCAACTCCTCTTTCAGTCTGTATGTCACAGTGTCTTGCAAAATACCATTGTACTACTAAAGAGGGATATGCTGATTTTTCCTTTTTACTTCCATGTTGCACATAAAATACATGACCGAGACCGAATTTGCAATCCAGATGTAGTTCCTGAATTATTTTTTTCCTTAAAAAAAGAGAAGTATTTCATCCATTTGAGGAAAAAGAGCTACTGTTAATTCACATTGCCTGGGAGACAAAGCCCTATAGTCAAAGCTGAAACTTCTGTTGTAGGTTTGCCAAATAACAAACCAGCAGTGAAAAACCTTGTGTGCAAGTAAAAGGGGCTTGGGCTGAAGACCAAAATATTCATATGAGGAACTATAAGCACATCGTGCTCTGGAAGGCTCAAGTGCTTTTCTGTTCCTTACACCTCAAGGCAAAGGCTTCTGTTCTTTTACTCTAGAATGAAATGAGAACATTGGCCCTTCTGCATTTTAGTCAGTTGATTCTCATTAACTTGATGGCTAAGAAGCAGGAATGATGGAGAAGAGGGGAAGGCAAACATTTTCAGTCTGGGATCTTTAAGTCTTTTTGAAAAATGAGATGGATGCCCATATATCATAACTCTGTATTCTGTTTATGCAGTCTGAGCTCCATAAGTACATAATAAATATGGCTTCATTCCTCTTCCATGTTTCCCTTTGTTCTTTTCACTTTTTTTTTGAGTACACACACAATCGCTTTTAAGCGCATGTCAGCAAAGCCAGTTTCAATAAAGATGAAGTCTTGAGGCTTATCCTGGCAGAAGTAACTTACATCTGCAAAGCACCTACAGAAACTTTTTAACTATTGCCAGACTGCTGACTGTGCCGTGTGTCAGCCTTGTGATGTTTTATCTTCTGCATGTTTCTGTCATTACACTCACTATGTTGCTCAAGCAGAATCTTTGATACTAGTTGTATTTATTTGGCTGAGAATCTCCACTGTCAGATTATGTCAGTAGAAGTAGTGAGCTTAAAAAATGTCTTGCTGGGATCAGAGCTAGAAGATTTGGGATGGCTTTGAACCAAAGCTGCACATGATGTGGCCCGCAAGGTCTGGGTGGTAAGCTGAAGAAAATTTATATAGCTAATTTTAGTGGTGTAGATTTCAGGTAACTAAATATGCCCCAGGTAGCCTTAGGTATATTAAGTTCTTTTAAATCCTTAACAAATTCATAATGTTACATTGCATGTAGGCAGATCTGGCACCTGCATTAATTAGATAACTCATAATTAGTCAGAAAGATCTCTGGGATAATAAATTGGTTATACCATAGACTTAGAAATGTCTGTAGCCTCTGTTCACCTCTCCCTCATCTGTGGAGATACAAGGTTATTGGACACCTGACTTCTTTCATCTATGTGAAGAAACTTGTTGAAAGGTAGGACCAGGTCTATACATAATTTCATTTGAATAGGAGCTACTGCCCCCACTGACTTTTTTTTACTTAACAGAAGGTCAGAGTGCTTCTTCAGGAATTGAGAGATCTGGGTTGCTGTCTATGTCCTTCCTGCAAAGGACTGAGTTTACCAACCCAGGCCCTCATTACTAGGACAGAGGCTATCCTGTGTGAGACCAGCCTCCACCCATCTTCCTCAAATGAGATGGGTGCCAGCAGGTGGTTGGGAGTCAGGATTATCCAGTGATAATCTGCTGTGAAAGAGATGTTGGTTGCAGGGATTGTATCTGGAATACTGGTCCTGCCCTTTTCTAGGTAAGCACTTGTACCCTTGCATGAGATCATCTCTTTCTTGTACAGTTTTGCATGTTGTATGACACTTGTTTGAATGATGCTTGCATTTCTGACTTTGTAGTCCTTGACTTTGAGATGCTGTTAAAACAGAATGTCCTCTAGCTAGGACACTTTCCTAGATATGAAAGATGGGGCTTCCTGTCTGAATAAATACCAGTAGCTGAGGTTCTCCTCCTAGTCTGCTGTAGGTGCTGGTTTATCTAAAATGTAGTTACTGCTGCTGATGCTCAATGTCAGAAAGGCTGTGCAGGTTGGATCGCATGTAGGTGAAGGAGGCTAGTGTTCAGTGGGCTGTCTGTGCTAGTTCACATCTCACTGTGAGCATCCTGGCATGTCTGAATTTTGTACTTTCCTTAGTTTCCAGCATCAGTAGTATAAATTTGACTGGTCTTGCTGTAGGTATTTTGAAGCACTTGCATTCCTCTCTGTTCAGTGAACTAAAATGCAAATGTTGCATTCAGGAAAACAGACTATGTTCTATCTAAAAAGCACTTAATATTTCAGCAATTTATTGTCTGTGTTTTAAAAACACAACATAAGTCTGCTGTCTTTATGTGACCTGACATTTCTGTATGTTTTCTGGTGAAATATGTTAGGGAGCAGACTACTGAAATAATTACACTTGCCTATATGTAATGTTTTCTTTCAAGTCTTAGTATGACTTCACGAAATAGTTTCTGTCCTGAAAGAAAGGGAGAAATAAAACTACATTAAAGAAGTGAAGAACTTGGTGTTAGTAGGGTAATGGTGAATAATGACTTAAGGGTTTGTGATCAGAAACTCAGTATTTGATCCTTTAGTTGACTGCATCGAGTCCTACCTTCATAAACATGCCCAAATATTACTTTGATACTTGTGTGAAGCAGCATCATGAAACATTCTAAAATGCCTCAGCTTGTAAGAGGTGACTGTTTTTAATTATTTTTGTTTTCTGAGATATAATCTGAGAGGTTTCTATCCTCTGAGAACTTGCAGTGGGCCCAGCTCTAGAGAGATGCAAGCCTGTGGGAGGGCTTCCCAGGTGCGTTTGTTTGGGCTTGTTCTCACAGACCAACAAGGCAAGTGTGCAGGTACAATGCTACATTGGTTTTGCGGGAAAACAATGCTCACAGTGCTTTTAACTAAAAGGGAAAAAAGTGGGAATGCCAAACATAGTTGGAATAAGGCCACGAGATGAACTCTCCAAGTAGTTTATTTTCAGAGTAAGGCAGAATTGTCCTTTTCAGCAAGTCTCTTCAGCTTGCCAGTCAGAACTTTTTGAAGATGCAGCTAGCTGGTGTACTGCACCTTTGTATGTGCTTGGATGCTTCTCTGCAAGGGCCACCTAGAAAGCAAAGCAAAAGAAATACTAGGGTGGTTGGAACAGAGGACATGGGGCAGAAGGAGCAGTGTGGGAGTATTTATGAAATGTGATCGAACGTGGAAGAAGAGAGCAAGCTAAGTGGATGTGGTGAAAATAATCTTTTATAAGGGGCTTTTTTGCTACTTCTGCCATGTTAGGTCTTTATCTAGGTGGCTTAGGTTAGGCATAATAGATATGGCAGGGACACGAGTGTGCATAACTCCCTCTCTCCACCTAGAAAATTCTGTTTCATTCTGGTTGTGGTAGATCTCTAAAGCACTTGGGTCACTGTAGCAGCATAAAGGGAAGAGTGAAGGAGAATATGCAAGGAAGAAATAAAACAGGGGAAACTGACCTTTAAAATTAAAGAATGCAATGCACCAACCTTATGTTTCCTCAGGGGTGCTTACCCATAAATAGGAAGTGTGGGAGAAATGGAAGTGATGTAGGAATAGGGATAGCTGAATTGTGGGATAGAATAATCTATACACATTGCCGTGAACTCTGATAGGGAAATAAAGTGAAGCAGTACTGGAGCAGAACTGTGGTGGTTGTATGGTGTCTGCAGAGAGGGGTGATACCCAAATTGGCAAGTCAGTAGAGCTGTCGGGTGGGAAGGATTCTGGTTAAGCTATGGAAGAGCTGACTAACATAAGAACCGGCAGGATTCCACAAATGGTGTTGCTGCCATGCACTACAGATCCCTAGGGACTGTGTGAAGGCCTGATCACACTCATCTCTTCATAAAGTGTCTAATCTCGCCCCTGAGGGATAAGGTGTCAGAAACTTGGCAAGTTGAAACTAAGCTTTTTCCTAGATTCCCTGTTTGAGCTTGTCTTTGCTGCACGTCATCTTTCTCTTCCTCCCCAGGGCTTTTTTTCTTAAGCTGTATGGTATACCTTGAAAAATAATGGAACTTTAGCACACTTCCATCTCCACCTCATCCAGCAGCAGGGGCAACTCAGTTTTATATGCAGCTGAGATAGTAGGCTTGGAGGAAATTTTTGTTTATGTGAGGTTTTAGAGGTGTTCATAAGCACTTTCAGGAATGCATTAAACAGCTTGACTAATGCTGCTGCTTTCATCCCCTTCCCAGGAGAAGAAGGGCATGTGCAGGGAAGTGTTTTGTTTAGGGATATTTCAAATAATTGCATACACGCATGTTTACATCTTGGTGTCTGTTTATGTTAGGGAAGACAAGGTCATAGAAATGTATCTTTAGATTTGTTGCTGAAGGTGGTAAGGTTTTGCGATGAAGACCTTTGGTCTTTGCTCTTGGGTCAGCCCTGAAGAAAGTGCAGTCTCTTCCATTGATAAGCTGTATTTCCATGATGGTTGGGCTGTAGGTGTGTTTGCCACTGCCTTGGTCTTGGACCAAGTCTTTCTTACAGATATGGTGTTTTTGATGTGCAGTATGGAGCTGAAGTACCCTAATTTGGTACACTCCAGAAGGTTAGAGAGAAGGAAAGGTATTTTCTGGTGACTTTCTTTAATCTTGTCAACTATGTAGTGAATAGAAAGAGCCAGAAGCTTCAGAGGGTACTTAAGGATGAATTGGGCGGAATTAACTGTTTGAGGCTTATATGGTGAAGACTAGTAGGAAAGGAAGCCTAGTCCAGCTATGGAAAGCTCTGATGAAGTCTGACACCATGCTGGGTTTGTTGCTTAGAACTGAGGGATGTGTGAGGAAGCTGTACCTCCCACAGCACATGTTGCTGGCACCCCAGAAGCTCTTGGCATTCTCAGAAAGTGAAAAGAGCCCTTTTCAGCCTTTCGTGAAGGCTGTTCTTTATTGTGGTTGAGACAACCTCACAGTTAGAGGAGATGACAGCTTACATATGTTGTGTGAATGCAGTGGTTTATCCTCTTAAGTCACTGAACTGATTGTTGCAATCCAAGAATATATGCTTTAGGAGCTTTGATCTCTTTTACGCTTTTTCTTAATCAGCTAATTATGTTTGTAAGGAGTAGCTAATCGCTGTTCCCTGTAATTGGAGGCTGAGTGAAAAAAGCCATTAATGTCCGCCAATGCAGAAAAGCTCCACATGAAGTCATTATTCATGGCTTTGCTTAAAAAATTAATAACCTAATTTTTAAGAAGCTCTGACATGCAGCAGTGTGAACATGAGAATGCTCCTCCTTACAACTTGTGAATAGAAGTATCCAGAAGCATGTACAGCATTGTGCTTTCAAAATGCTTTGAAAATGAAAGTATTAATGTAGAAAAAGTTGTTTGGGAACTTCACTGCAAAATGCAAGATTCTGCAGGATTTAAAACCGTGCTGTAAGGGAAAAATCATTTTTCAAAGTTTCAGGAGCAGATGTGGTCTCTTCAAACCACCATCAAAGACTATGCTAGGTACAATGGGGTATACTAAGCTAAAAGCACATTTGTTACTGATACACAGACATTTTAGTAAATGTGTCTTGTTTGGAATTGCAAATCTAATATAATGTTACAACTTTGCATGTAGACCCAACTTGATTGAATCACTGCTGCTGCAGGAGGGGAGTGCAGAATGACTCAACACTCTTTCTTCATTCAAATAATTTTGGAAGGCATTTTTCTTATGAACTACTGTTGTTGGCTGCTGTGTTTATTTACATAGTAAGTTTATGTATGTTATTTACAGGATATTATTTACATAATATTTCTTTGAGGAATATGTCTTTTCAAGTGGCAAGACTGGGATGGGGGAAATTATGAAAATACTTAATTCATAACTCGACATCCTGCTGTTTTCTACTTGTGCAAATAAAGTTTTCATACTTTACAAGAAAAATATCACTGTATTCCACACACCTATCAAATAGCTTAGCTTTAAAATTAGAGAAATTATGAATCCCTGTGTCTGGAAGGGGTTATCTAATGTACGAGATGGTTCAACAAAGGTTGATACAGAACATGAGGGTTTTTTTTCCCCCTCATCTGTGTTTTATTGACCATATAGAATGTAGAATTGTAGAATAGTTGGGGTTGGAGAGGATCTTAAGATCATCTACTTCCAACCCCCTGCCATGTCTAACACTTGAGGGACCCAGTGGCTCAGATATTACCCATCTGTTTCTAAGTAGAATCTTTCAATCTTGCATTTGTTTCTTTAAGCGTGCTGATTGAGTGGGTTAATATTTGAAATCCATCCAGCATCTTGAAGGAAGAAGGCACGCTATTTTTAAGGCAAGGGATTTGCTGTCTTGCATGAATTAAAACATCTGGATCTCTACACTTCTCTGTTACAGTCTGAGCTGGGCTAGTCTTTGGCATGTGGCAAGTATGGAGCCATATGGTCTTCATGCTGTCAGCAAGCCTTTTCATCGCATACCTTTGCCTACCCCCCAGCCTTCTTTGAATGGTAGCTGCTACTGTGGCCGTAAAGATAAATGTTCCAGGAGCTTTCAGGCTGTTGTGCCCTTCTTGAATGGATTAATTGCATTTTTGAGTGGTACAGCATCCAGGAGTCCAGAGCAGAGAGCTGAATCCTTTAATTCCCTGGCAGTGCTTGGGGCCCCAATCCAGAGTGGACACCTTTTGTTAGCACTACATGTGTAGCAGTGCTTTCTTACTTACACTTTGTGTCCTTTGCATCTTGTTTTCTTAATGTCTCCATAAAATCTCCAAGTGCTCAGCACAACTGCTTTTTACCTATAAACATGTGGTTAAATGGGATACTGACTGTTTTGAGAAGTTTCTTAACAGAAATTTACTTTCTACTGACCAAAAGAATGTCATTAAAGTCATACTGCACTCGCTAACATCTCTTAATTTTTTTTTATAATTTTCTTATGAGAATTAGGGTTTTTTTTTCTAAAAATACAGGGATTCATTCTTGTTTTCAAATATTCAAAATACTTTAATTTTTTTTTTATGCAAATGTCTAATATTTTTAATGACTTCTCTATTTTTCATTTTTATTTTAAAAAAGGGTAGGAAGAACGTCTCTTTTTAACAAGCAAAAACAGTTCGTATTTTTTGTTTGTTTTGTAAAGAACTCTTACTATTGCTATTTCTAATTTAATTGAATTTCTCATTAAATAAAGGTAGACCACTGTTTTCAGCCTTCTTTTGTGAGTCACTTGAGTTCTGTACCCTTGTACTAAGCATGGGGCTTTTGTATTTTTTTCCTCCTCCCTGCTATGAGGTAATGGAAATCTAAAGAATTAGTATTCATTAGTTAATCCAGAGGCTTTATCTTTTAATTAACACAAACAATAGCCAATATTATAAAGATTAAAGAACACATTGACATTTCGGAACACAAATCAGAGAGTGAACTGTTCAGAAAGTGCTGTTAATGTCCTAATTTAGCAGAGTGATTTAAGAACAAGGTTTTAATCTGATTGCTTAAACTTGTGTCTTACATTAGTCAGTCCTGCAGTCCATTACAGCCCTTCTGCTGATGTCATTAACTGTGTGTGTACATTAGTGATTTCTTCGTATGTGTATTGCTTTGCATTTGTCTCTTTCTCTTTCGTGTTGTGTTTTTAAGTTCTGTAGTTCAAGGAGCTAATTTCATGTATATGTATACTTTGAAGCATGTATTGTATAAGAAGCAGCTTATACTAGCCATCAATATTATTGATTTGAAAACCAGCATGTTACTTAGCATGGTTAGTTTAAGTACCCTGCTTTGGATGCTCAAATATGCTTGGCAACTGTTATGAGTTTCCTTTTTAATTTAAAAATCTGGGGAAAACTGCTTGGCCTCAGCGCAGATCATCTCAGTTCCACCTGGAGCTTTTTGGCCACTGTTTCCAACTGACTGGCTTTGCAGTGGGCTTGTAGCCCTCCCCAAATGAGGTTGTTCCAATGGCAGCTTTTAGGTTTTCTTGTAGTAAAGATTTACAATTACTTTTGCAATTAAAGAAACGGGAGAAAATAATTGAATTGACAGTGAGCCTTAATTGAATTGACAGTGAGCCTTGAAGAGTTATTTCAATGAGAGAAGCATTGGTGAAATCTAAGCCATTAAATTACTTGGAAATTGGTGTATATTTTCACTTAATACTTTTATCAGAAGAAAAAAAAGTTAGTTCTATCCCTGGTTTTCTAAATGAGTAACAGTGTTAAATCCCTACCCTTCATCTGGTTACCCAGGTCTCTTAATCAATGGGGACAGAGGCACAGGTACAGGGCAGTTTGAGGTTTTTTAGTCACTGTGTGCCTTTTCAGCTAAAGTTTCTTGTCCATCTCATTTATATTCTTTAAAAACAAAAAATATCCCCCCCTCTATTTTCTTAACCAGAAGTGTTATTAGTGTACAAGTACCAGCATTGTACTTTTTTGTAGTCTCAAAGTAGTACTTGTTGCCTGGCTATGTTACCTTGAGTTATTCAAGGTCTGTTCTGGGAGGAGAAGCCTAAACTCTATACCCAGTTGCTAAGTTTTTTCTCTGATTCAGCCACTTCGAGATAAAAAGAAATCTTAGAGGCTAATGGAGTGGACAGAGAAATGTGTGCTAGGCTACCACAAAATAGTGGAGTTCAGTTATAAATTGCATGAGCCGTCATTGATGGTGCTCTCTCTCATTTTCAGTGAGCTGACTTTTCCCCAAGTTCATATATTGTACATTTTCTCTAAGTGACGGGTCAAACCATGATGAATCCATGTTATTAAGCCAGAGAACCGTAGCAAGTGATGATAACGAGCCTGTGGCAGGTCACCTGCCTGATGTTTACTTTTTTGAGTACTTATCTACAGTGTAGGAAGTCCTGAAAAAAGGAATCTAAAAGTAGTGTCAGAGAATGCGGAGCATGCAGGACACCTAAGGTGAGATTCATCTTGCTTAATACCATATGTCTTAATGTTTTCTCATTCTGTAAGTATTAAAGATGAGTTAGGTGCCTAATTTCTAGCAAAGGTGATTAGTTCAGCCTGAAATATTTAACTTAGCGACATCTGAGTTAGATGAGATTCATCTGACACCTGGAAGAAAAAGGTAGTGATACATCTTAAACTCTTTGAACGCTTCATATGAAGTAAAGTCTTTTTACTGTTTTCTAGTGCTTTTGAGGCTAGACTGTTGGGATAAAAGCCTCTTTGTACAGAGTTCTTCACTGTAAAACCAGAATAAAGCTTTACAGCTTCACTGTAAAGCTAGAACAAAGCTTACTGAATCTTATGTCATCCATGAATGAATAAAATTTAAGAGGCAAGAATGTAACTTCTTTCATTCACCTTCTTACATCATTTTCCATATAGGTCTGATATTCCACTCTTCTAGAATTACCTATTTTACTCATTTAAATGGCAACTTAAATGTACAAGGAATCAGTTTCCATGTTCATAATATGTAAAATACCAGCTTTAGTACAAAATGAGAAATTCAGGTACAAAACTGGGCTTGGACTCCACCTACCATGTTATGATTATCCTATCTGAGGTGGCCTCCTCCAACTCCATAGTCTTAACGATTCTTTGTGTTACATTTTTCATTGAACAAGCAAACAAAAATAGACATACAACAAGATTAAGCCTTGTTCCATGTTCCAGATATCTCAATTGCTAAATTTTGAACGTTGTTACTTAAAATCTGGGAGAAATTAGCATGGGAAAACGATGGAACTTGAAATGCTTCGGTAAGTGCTGCCTGTTCAGAGACTAGCTTTGAAATCATTTAACATATGGTTTCAGGTCATATCCAGTCTCTTTAATCTCTGTATCTTTGCAATTGGAATAAAGTAAACCCAAGTGTTAGAAGGCTATCTGTATCCCTTAGGAGGATGGTCAATGTATCACTGGTTTAGCTGACTCTGCTGTAGTGGAAGAAATTATGTGAACAGCTGTGTCAGCTGAGAGCTCTTCATAGATCTCAGCTTTAACTCTCCTCTGCGCCTTTTTGGGAGTCCGTAAACTCTGATTTTGGCAGTTTCAGGAGGAATCTGAGTAGCTGTTCGTGGAACCTTTGTGATGAGTTTAACGAGTGAAGATGCTGATGTATGTGTGAAATGGTACAGAGCACCAGTTATCCAAGCAGTGGAACCATGCTTTGGTTTTTGGCAGTCTTCAGAGAGATGGAGTTTGTTCGGAGAAACAGGCTGTGCAAAGATTGAGAGACTGGTGACATTCTTTTGGCAAGAGAATAATATAAATTATCTCATTGCTCAAACTAAGAAATTTTAATCATCACTTTTGTTGCTTTTGGGTTTTTCAGTATTTTGGGTGAACATATGCAAAAGCAAGAACTAAGTTGTAAAAGATGAGCAGGATTTTGGGCAAAAGGTGCTTTCTTTAAATCATAGAATCATAGAATAGTCACAAGCATGTCAAGGTCCCTCTGGATGCCATTCCTTCCCGCCAATGTATCAACCGAAGGATTTATTATATATATCTTCAATTAAAATTAATAGAAGTGGGGATTCTGTGGTTTTTTTTTTTTTTTGGGGGGGGGAAGGGTTTGTTTCTTTGTTGATTTTTTTTTTTTCTTTTTTTTTAAAAAAGAAACTAGGACTTGGAAATTCAGAGGTATGGGCAGTGTTTCCTGCAAAATGTTCTTTACCTGTTCTTAGTCGACCTTATTGGTGTGTCTGTGAGTTTATTCTGATGCTTCATGATTGGGTGTTTCTACTCAGTTTCAACAAGCGTAATTGTGCACGGATGTGCATATCAGGTTTTAGGATGCACATATGTGGGATGCATTGATTCTGAGGATGCCTCTGTGGGGAGGCATTAAAAGCTATGGTTGGAAGGATGTATTGGCTGTAGAAATACTTCTTAAGGTTTTAGGATTTTGAGGGAAGGGGGAAGGAATGGATTAATTTTGCTTTGCAGTTTGTTTCTTTGTTTTTTAGTCTCCATTTCATGTTTATTGGTCTGTGGCACCCTTGTGTCTGGTTTTGAATCTGGTGAAGTTTGGGAGGTGGAGTGTTGTTCAAGTGCTACAGGGGGACCTTTTCAGAGTTTTGTGTGTAAGTAGTTGGCTAGCTCTTAGAGAGCTGTTGTCCTTTTTCCTACCTCAGATGAGTGCAGAAAAATGCTTCTGTCAAGAAAAAAACAACCCCCACAAACCACCAGAAACTGCAAAACCAAAACAAACCCCACCCCAAACGTAAAATCCTCACTCCTGTCCAAGTATACAGTGTGTGGGTATAGTCTGCATATGAAAATACAAATACAGAATTACAGAAAAAAAAGGAAAATTGAATGGTCCTATGTCCCTGCTATGTAGGGCCGTACTGAATCAGTCAGCACAGTGGACTGGCATTGGCAGGCTGCAGACAAAACAGGGAACACTATTGCAGGAGATGCATGAACAGCCAGAGTAAATTATATCCTCATGAATTAACTAAATTAATCAGTTGGACTAAACGACAGGGACAAACATTTACTGTTCAGTATGGTGGTTTTCAAAAGCCTGTTTAGTCCCAGATTTATTAAAATACTCATTAGTGGAAAGGTTTGTAACCTTTTATTTGATACAGTGAAGATATTGATGGACTAGGAGGTAAGGTACAAAGGGATAGTATAAAAGGAACACCTGAAGTTTTATCTATTACACAGATCTTTCCAGTCTGTGGTGGTGGGTTCTGTTCTTGGTTTTGTTCTGCTTCATTTTTAGTTTTTTACTTATTAGCTTTGCAACTGTGCATTCTGGGTATCGTTTAACATTTCCTTGCAACACTGTTCCAGCTTCAGCTATTACATACTTTTGGCATGAGACTTAATTTTCTTTTTCACAATTTGTGAGCTGCGCCTTCCTGTGTTCAGAAGGCAGCTACCCTGGTTTCTCAAACTACTGCTTTACATGTAAGGATTTGGAAGTGATGAAGCTGCAGAAGTTTCTGTAAGAAACTAGAGTCTCTTTTCTCATGGTCTGAAATGGTAATTGCTTCAGACATATTTTTTTAATGCAGATTTTTTCTATGAATGCTGCAATAAAGCTTGGAATCTCCAACAAAGATGGTGTGAAGTATATTTGTGGTAGGAAAGATCTTTCATCAAGGTGAAGAAAGTGAATGATGGCTGCTCTTTCCTCCCTTCTGTGTCATGCAGTTCAGAGCAATGACGTTAAGGAATGGTGGTGGTGTTGGGGACGCATTCAGACTTGTGTGCACATACTCATTCCTTCCTCCATCAGCACTCCAAGAAGTCGTGAGCTTTATAAACTGATTTGTAGAATTCTGGTAAATCAAAATTTCATGTCTTCTTACTCAATACAGGAACAGCAGTGTGATGGTTAGTTCTTTTTGTGAATAACCAAGTGTCTGGTTCTGGAGGGCCAGTCACGATTGTCCACACTGACTGACTAGTGAGCACACTTTTTTATAGCTGACTCAGCCAGCATCTAGAAGAGGTGCTAACAGTAAAATTCAATGGCATCGAATTTGATGAGATATGACTGTAATATGAGCTATGCGTTTAACTTCCAAAAAAAGCTATTGTTGATAACTACTTCTGTGCCCTGAGTTCTTCTGCCCACTTTTTCCCTGCTTATTCCCCATTCTGAAGTTCTGTTTGCATTATCTACCCTCTCCAGAATACCCCAGCTTCTCCAATTTCAAAACCCTACTTCTCCCATCACTTCTCCTCAATTGCCCTCTACCTACTGCAATATCCAGCACCTCAAGTTCATTTTGTTCTTCTGCCACCTTCCTCGTTGCTGCTGAGGCCAGTGGGGTGTCTTGTCCAGAATTCACCCCAGGTCTCTGCTGAAGCAGGTGGCAGCAAAAGTGCAAAACATGGCCTCTAATAAGCCAACAGAATTCTAAGGGCAGAAAAGGTTTGCATCCTGAAAACTACAATAGTCTTGAGCTACGTTTGGCATGGTAAAGATGCAGCATACTGAAACAACATTTTTATCTGGTCTACAAATGCTACCCTACTTTGCTTTCAATTTCGAGACATGATTACTCATCTGCCAGTAAGGAGGGCAATATATTTTTGACACTTAACTATTTGGAAGGATAGTTATATCTGTGGGAGGGAATGTGGTAGAAATCACTGTCACTCATCTAAACTGAATTTCTTGGATAAACACCACTAAAATCAGTAGGGGACACAAGTATTTCTTTTTGCTTTGTTTTCTGATGACATAGGTTTATTCTCAGATGTTGTAAAAGACATTTCCCAGCTGTGACTCAAGTCATTCTGCTGCAGTAATATCTATCTGAATCAACACACAAGTTTAGTCTTTACATTTGCTCAAGGCTTTTAATTAGTATAGAACTGCTCATCTATAGTGTCTGTCTTTGGAGAGAAGTACGCTGCGTATTTTGTCCCTTTCCATGCGTTCACAGTTTGCAGGAGGAAAAAAAGATATAGGCTTTCCTGTTTGTCAGAGAAGGAAGATATTGTTGAGGAAATAAGATTTTTGGAAGATTTTTTAGCCACTGCAATATAAAAAAAAAGAAAAAAAAGTAGAAATTTTGGTGGCTTTTTTTTTTTTTTGTTGCTATTGTTATGTGTTTTTTTCCTTTTTTATCTGTCTGTATTTTAATCAAGCAAAAAATATGCTGGCTTAGTTGTTTTAATTTGTCATTATAAGGTGCAGATGATCTGCATGAGAGAAATCAGCAACCTCAGTTTCAGGGAAGTGACTCAAGGCATTGTTAAGAGCTCTGAAGCATGTTATACTGCATAAGGAGTTCAGTTCATTGCCTACAGCTGTGCCAAAATGATGACTGCTTCATGATTGGGTGTTTCCAACTGTATTCACAAGAGACCAGTTTTATTCACTTTGGCTCTGCAGGTCTTGTCAGAACCTGAGTATCTTGAGACAATGGTTGGCAAAGCCAATAAACTGATCAAGTCAATGAGAACTAAAGCGAATAGGCCAAAACTCTAGACAGAAGATCTTGCCTTTGTGTTTCATACTTTTATCTGAAATCTTACTTTAGGAAGTATTTCTTACTTGATTTTGAGAATAGAGAAAATGGTTTCGGTATTGCCTTGTATAATCCTGCTGAAAATATTTGGAAAACATTGCTTCCTTCTTGCACATCTGTAATCACTTATGTTTTTCACATAATGCTCATATCATTACATGCTAATGGTAGTTAGTTGAACTGAATAAATAGTGTTGCTTTTATTGTATCCCCTTGTCTCATGGAAATTGACGATTTCTCTGCTATCCTCCTCAAGCATCTTGCACATTTTCTTGTGTTCTTGGTGCAGAAGATTTTTGGCTGCAGTCATCTGAAAACAATTAGTCTTTTCTGTTCTTACTCATTGTGTGTTTTGTGCTGCTATTTGATAATGCTGTTCAAGAAGATATTAGAAGTCAAGGACTACATGTCTGAAGCCATGAGTTGCTGTCAGTAATAACAGGAAGGTGGCAGCAGGGACTGTGCTGGGTGGATTGGAAAAGATTATAAGGCACTCTCCATTTCTGCTATCTGTGGTTTTTATGTAGTTAATTAATGAGTTTAATTCTTGTTCTCTGGTTATCTTCTGTGAAATTAATTGCTTGGCAAAGACTTTGTTTTACTGTGTATTAATTGCTGTCAGGATTTTGCATTGAGAACATGACATTAATGTTTTACATTACTGTTTGTGATCTCATCAGCTTCAGTTGAAGCACAAAAAGTGAAAAAGGCTTTGCAGCAAGGCAAAGAAGTCTTGGTTAACTCCTGATAACATTTGAGTTGCACTGTTAGTATAGAGTCAGGTTGGAGTGCATCTGGTAGAGTCTGTGTTCTATAAACTAATTCAGAGTTGATTCCTCTGAAGGAAACCCAACTAACAGGGATCTGTGCCCTAACAGAGCTGAAAAATGGTGGTTTTTTTCCATGTTGACTTTGAAATAGTAAGTGTTCAGCTTATCCAGTAAAATAGATCTAAGGAATATGTATTAACATTGCAAACACCTGTATCTTCACGGTGACAATCATACAGTAAGTTCTTACTAATTAGAATCATAATTTAAAATATGTGAAAAGGACCAAAGCATTATGGCTTAAGCTTGTTTTGTACTCTCTCTTGTGCTCTCCCATCCAAAACATTGAAGATGGAATCCCAGCTGAGGGTACTTAACAGAGCTTTCAGGTCATCGTGGCCCTTATGAATGCAAGAGTTGCTATTACCCATTTTATAAAGATGGAAAATACTGAAATGTAATAAGCTGAAGCTGAGATGAAAGTTTTTCAACATGCAGGAGCTGGCAAGTGTGAAGCTGAGGTCTGTCTTGTATGTGGAACTGAACATCCTGCCATCCTTTGAGCCTTCTGTGACACCAGACCCTCATGGTAGAGGGTTTGATATCATCTCTGTCAGCTGTTAATAGGTCTATAAGCTTTCAGTTATATACTGTTGTGTGCTCTAATACAAGGAGAGAAGGTTTGGTACTGTGTCTAGGTTTGTTTGTTAGCCAGGAAAAACTTGCTGTAATAGACACCAGCTCAAACCGTTGTCATGTAGTTTGGTTTGGCTCCCAGAGTAGGAGCCTTGTCTTACGGCAAAATTCCCTTGATTTTCTTACTGGTCTGGATCAATGGATAATCAAATAACAAAACAAGAGCTACAGCTACTACCCAGACAAGCTGGGTATTTTATTGATGATTCTGTCCACAGAATGCTAGCTGTTGAAAACAGTCACACAACTCCTTGTGATACCTGAACAAATGCATTAAGAAACAGAAGGCATCAACAACATAAGGACTGTTGGTTAGTTGCAGGCTCTGCCTTTATTTTCCTTGGTTAGGAAAACCTATATATTGTATATTGTATGCTCAAAGGCTACTGCTTATACAAATATTTGCAGTAGTGGTGAAAATGATTCTATAAAAATTGTTCTTGGCTGGTTGGAGGCCCCAAAATTTGAGCTCCCAATAGTGCCTTTGTCTGTGGCAGGCTTGAGAGTGTGTTGGGTGGGACTGATTCTGCTTGAGAAATGAGACTTGATGTGTAATTTTTGTCATCTCCCTTGGAGTTCAAATGACTGAGAAACAGCTCTGCAATGTGGAGATCATAATGGGGCTCATAGCAGTGTTGGAAGAACACAGACTGGAGCTAGTAGTGCATGGCTTGAAGTCCAAGGGTAGGAAATAAATTGTAATATGGAGGGTAAGAGTGTTTCTGAATAATTCTGCAGTTCAGCGCCTTCATGCTGTGACCTTGTACCATGACTACAGATATTTTATGTAGTTTTTGCCATGTATAAAACTTGTAAAAAGACTTTAAAGATTCAAAATACTGTTTTCTTGTTCTAATGAAAAAAGAAATCACTTAAGAGTGATTATTACACAAAGAATTAATTGAGTTATGATAAAAAGCGAAATGGCTATAGTAGTACGTTCTATTTATTAAGTTTTTCTCACTCTGAATGAGTAAATACATTTTTATTGATGAACGAATTTGCCCTTTCAGTAGGAGGTATTTATACTATGAATAATTTTATTGCCATTAGAAAAAAGATCTATTTCTGCAGACATTAAAGTTAGGTTCTATTTTTCTATAAATATGAAATATGTCTTGTACATCTGGTTTTTTTTTTTATTGTAGCTTTGTTGAATTCAGAGACTTATTTTGAAAATGAAAAATGTGAAAAAACATGATTGCTTTCTCCTTTGGAAAAATAGTATGCATGACTATTTCAATGCATGTATTTATATTTGTGTATGCTGTATCATGCGCCTTAGTCTTTCATACCTGACTTTCATGTAGACTAGCCTGCTCAGTGGGCAGGCTGCTGAGAGCTGTGTAGGTTTAACAGGAGATGCTGGGTGTTGCAGCAAACTGAATTGTATGTTTTGCTGGTAGGTGTGAAGTATCCCATGTAGTGATTGTGATGGTGTAAAAAGCTTCCAGGAATAGCTGTCACCATACTCTGGGGCAGCACCCAATGCCATCAGCAGCATTGCCTTTAGAGTCGATGTATGGTTACTCTCAGGGGACGTACATGTGTGCAGAGACTAAATCAGTGTACAGAACCATGGCTTTACATAGGTAGGTAATGAAAACAAGAAAAGGAAGAGTGAGGAACAGCATGATAAAACTAGTCTAAAAGTAGATGTGGGATTGATAAAAGGATGTAAAAATGGAGAAACTTGGCTAATGAACAATGAAATACTGTTTAAATTGTAGTGACCTCATGAATAGTGTCCTTTGATTTCATGTGCTGTGCAGCAGCTGTGAGAATCAAATGATGACAGCTCTTTCCTCTGGCCTCCCCTGCCCAGGTGTAGAATACAGCTCATCTGCTAAATCTGCTCAGGAGGCAGTGCTATAACTTATGTTATACTACAGCTGTGCTACTGACTAAGTATTGCTGATCTTTATATCAGAGCAGAGCAGAGCTTTCCCTCCGTGTCCTTAAAAATATGTGTCCAGTTTTCAGCAGCAAGATCTGCAGGCCATGGTACATGACTAATTCATCAAGATCATGACTTGCCCATAGCATACACATGCCTCCCTACCTCCTCTTTTATGATTTACTTTATTCAATAATGCTAGCTGCCGGTGATGTTTCATGATGTTTAATTACTGTTTGTTGATTCTGTCAGGAAGTTTCCTTGGGCTGGTGCAGACATTTCATATCCAAATGTTTAATATTGTCTCATGGGTGATTATAATTTTGAAAATATTGTAAGAGCATGGGAAATCTAGATAATAACCTTTAATAATAGTTTTACTGCTTAATCAAGCTGAGCATTTTTATCTACATACATGACCTGAAAAGCTAATGCAAGCCAGCACTGATTGCTAGTGACAAGGGTTAGTTTCAGGTCTTATGAGTCCTTTGAAAATTATGGAACAATTGACTTTTCTGGGTGTGGACATCCAAAAATCTGGGAGGCAAAGCTGTGCTTTTTAGTTACTCAGTGAATCAGATTTACCTGTTGATAAGAAATGGGTTAATGAATGGATTTTTACAAAAAGAACTTTCTGGAGAGCAAGGTGGAAGAACTAATGTTGATGAGGCAAGACTAGTTCCCTGTTGACTTTAGCTGCCTCCCCTCCTCTGTCAGCCTGTCATGACTGAACCCTTCATCTGATTTCCTGAGGCAGTACTCGCAGCATCTCACCTGTATGGTTTGCCTACAATTACTCTTTATTTATAGGTTGCTGTACTAGGTAGGAGAGTCTCACTGTCAGGTGCGTCGATCTGTTGCTCCTGGAAAGGGCTATCCATTGTTAGGACGTAGCAATTTCTCCCACCTTCAAATAATTACTGTTGTTTTTCAGAGGAGGCCTTAGTGCTCATCTCCAAGGCCATGCAGTCAGCTGCTGCCTGATGCCCTTAGCCTTGCCTGTGGTAGACACACATAGTAGTTTTGAACTTGGACAAATGCTGTAACAATTCCCAAGATCCATGTCAGTGTATGGCCACCAACAGGAGGTGTCCTGAATGGGTTTTGTTTCTTTTTACAAAGCAAACCAAAAGCTGTCAGTAATTATTTGGTGATTCACCAGCCAAAACTAACAAAACTACTGTTCCAGTCTTCAGTTCTGTAAAGGAATATGCATGTCTATATGCAGCATGCAGTATATGCATGAGGTACACATATGGGTATGTTATATAGAATCATAGAATACTTTGGGTTCAAAGAGACCTTTAAAGGCCATCTACTCTAGCATCCTTGCAATGAGGAGGGACATCTTCAACTAGGTCAGGTTACTCAGAGCCCTGTTCAGCCTGGCCTTGTGTGTTTCCAGGGATGGGACATCTACCACCTCTCTTAGCAACCTGTTCAGTGTCTCACCACCCTCATCATGCGGAAGAGATTTTTTTACACCTAATCTAAATCTACCTTCTGTTAGTTTAAAACCATTACCCCTTTTCCCATTGCTTCAGGCCCTGCTAAAAAGATCTGTGTCAATCTTCCTTGTAGACCCCCTTTAAGTACTGGAAGGCTGCTGTACGGTCTCCTGAGTTTTCCTTTCTCCAGGCTGAGCAACCCCAACTTTCTCAGCTTATCCTTATAGGAGAGGTTTTCCATTCCTGTGGTCATTTCTGTGGGCCTCTTCTGGACCTGCTTCAATAGGTCTCTGCCTTTCCTGTGTTGAGAACTCCAGAGCTGCACACAGTAATCCAGGTGAAGTCTCGTCGCACACCAATTGATGCAGCCCAGGATACAGTTGGCTTCTGATCTGTGAGCGCACGCTGCTGTATCATGTCGACCTTCTCATCAACCAACACCCCCAGTTCCTTCTCCTCAAGGTTGCTCTCTATTCCTTCATCCCCCAGCCTTCATGCCAGGAGTATTGATACTGGGAGTCACCTGCACCCAGGTGTGGGACCTTGCACTTGGCCTTGTTGAACCTCATGAGGTTCACATGGGTCCACTTCTCAAGCTTGGCCAGGCCCTTCTGGAAGGCATCCCTTCCCGCAGGAGTATCAGCCATACTACTCATCTTGTCATCTGCAAATCTTCTGAGGGTGCATTTGATCCCAATGTCTATGTGACTGATGAAGATATTAAATAGTACTGGTCCCAACCCAGACCCCTGGGAATGTCCATGTCTACATATAGTATGTTATAAAATACGTGAATTTACATTCACGGATCTCATAAAATCTCTGTGAAAACCATGCAGCAAAGACATCTTATTGTTTATTGGTTAAATTCTGGTGTGCAAATGAAAGCAAGAGTTTTGACACTGCTATGACTTCGTGCTTAATATCCTGTTTGTTGGTATACCTCTAATCTTGTACATAGAGCTTTTAAAACCAGGTAAGTGTAATTACAGTATTACGACATGAACAATCTCAGTGTTGAACAGTTCATTAAGTTTTTTTTATTTCAAAATTGGGGCCCCAAGCATTTTTACAAATGATCATGTAATGATACACTGCTTTGAAGGTAGAAAGATGAAGGTTAAGAAGAAGGAAAAACATGGGATTAGTCTTCCATTGCTTTTAGTAGATTAATAATGAAGTAAAAGCTTCCATTCACTGGCAAGCATGTCTGTTCTTTCCATTTGGGAACAAGAACATGTAATCCTTTCTTATATGTATTGGAAGACTGAAAGTGGTGTAGACTTTCTCCAGTTTTCACTTGAAGTCTATGTTTTTATAACCTGTACCTTCTCTTCTTGGTCAGCTTATCCAGAATTTGAACTAAGTGGATATTAAAAAATAGCAACGATCTCTGGAAGATCCAAGAATGCACGAACAAACCAAACCAAACCACCCCTTCAGTGACTGAAGCTAAATTCGTTGTATCTTCATAGTTGTTTCTAAAGGGCCTTGAGCAAAACAGGTCAGAAAAGAGCAGTGGTAAAGAAACCCAGAAAATAACAGTACACAGAAAAATCTCTTCAGATCTTCTTTACATATCAGAAAGAAGAAAGAATAGATGCAATTCTTTATTTTAAATATGATGTTTACAAATTTCAATTGTAACTAATTTTGATAAATTCTACTTACTGTGATTAAGCCCAACCTCTCTATATTAACCATTATAGTCAGGCAAACAATTTTTATTTAAATACTTGAAAAACAAGTTGGTGTTAACCTATTATTTGTACGTACCATTCATAACATATTTTTTGACTTTTATAATTGCAACTTAGTTAAATGATTTATAATGTGAACCATTCAGAAGGCTGTTAATGGCACTTTCATTTTGTAAAATGTGCCAAAAATCGTATTTCTGGAACTTGTCTTCTTATTTTATAAATGTGATGAGAACAGACAATAGGCTGTACTGAAGCAATAATATGGCATGGAACCAGAGTGAATCCTGTGTTTGAGGGCAATATGAAAGGTTGTTATCCACCCTTTCCTAAATCTTTCTGTACCAAAAAGCAGAGATAAGGCATTTTCAAGCTTTCTTTAGTCCATTGAACGGTGGCAGCCATTCATTAGGATGTTGCCATTTACTTGTCATGATAATGATCTTGCAATACAGTGAGGAAATTCATAGTTTGATGCTTTTGCTTTTGGGTTAGCTTTAGTTAACTGTGCCAGACTGCTGGGTCAAAAGTGTGACTGACTGCATACTTTTTTTAATAAACATTTTGAAAACCTAAGATAGCACACACACAAAAAAAAAAAAAACAAAAAAAAAATCAGAATGGCATAATCTGAATTGCTTGATAAGTTTTCTGATAACGCAACAAAGGGAATATGCTGGAGTCTTTTGTGTGAAGTCACATCTTGTAGCTGTCTGCACATAGGAACATATTTGAATTAAGTTCCTAATTCAAAGAAAGAAGTTATTTGGGTTTCCTCCTGAAATATCTTTGGTTTCATCCAAGTATGTGTGAGAGCTGCCTTTTATCTGTTGCTTGAAAGTTTCCATTTCATGACTTATTTGTAAGGACAAACCCTTGCAGTCAGCAAGGAAACCCAAAAACTTTGCATCTATTGAAGTGTTTCTGAGCCTCAAGTCAAAGAAAATAAGCTTTCACTGTTCATCCCTTGAACTGTGCATTTGGAGTAGTTAGTGATGTATTTCAGACGGAAATAATTGTGACTAGAGCTGATATCTTAGGAGTTTGCTCTCTTGTATTGGAATGGACAAAGGATCTAAAGACACTATGAATCTCTGAAAATTAATTTGCTTGAGGAAAGAGAAAAACCCAAAATAAGCAAAAAAAATCTGCATCCCCCCCAAAAAAAAACCCACAAAAACAAAAACAAATGCAGCTCAACCAACAAACAAACAAACAAGAAAAGCCAAACCCACTCCGAAAGCAACTTCTATCAATTTCTAGACCATTATATTTAAATTGACAGACGTGACTAACCAGTATGAAAGGGAGAAGTGGGTTATTCCTCTTTGTCAGTGGTGGTTGAATTCTTGTTTTGAAGTGCAAAATTTGGTCTGTGGTGCACATCAGTGTTCTGAGGAAAAGAATATTTTCCTTTGAAGAAAACTTCAAATCTGTGTAGTAAGTAATATGAAATATTTCTCAGTAATCCTGGGCTTAAATGAAGGAGGATGGCTGGCTTTCAGTAAGAAAAGCTGCGGGAGAGTTTGTATTTTCTTTTCCTATGTATGTGGTATGAAACATTACCTGGGAACTTACAGCTGTTATTTTCTGTCCCTGAAGTTGCAAATCAGAATCTCTGATTCTCTCTTTGTCACTCTCCCTTTTCTATTTTTCACCTCCAGCATTTTTTGGAGAAATAAAGCTATTATAAGCACTCTTGCCTGGCCCAAGCTAACTGTCATGAATGGATAGGAAGTGCTTTACAGTTCTCTGCCTAAAAGTCAAATAATTTTTCTGTCTGCCAGAGTCTGCTTGCATTGGAGAAGGTGACAGTATTTCCTCTGGGTTTTTGCCTTTGAACAGTGGTTTTAGGGGAGTAATTTTTTGGTAGGTTAGATAAATTTTCTTCAAACTCAATATTAAACTAGTGGTTCTAGTCTGGTTCCAACAGCCTTGGAAATCACCTTTTATAGGTGAAACCTAACTCATAAGGGTTAGTCACAATTGGATCCAAATTCTAATTGGACTGAACAATTGGACAAGTTGTTTTTTGTCTACTTTTTTTCCCTAGGGTGACAAATTTGTCCCAGTTACCCCACACAACATTGCTGTGTTGAGCCATTTAATCTGTTGTGTGAGGAATATTTTGAAGTTCCGATCTGAAGTGTAAAATTTTAAAATGCAAATGTCAAAGGCTTTGGTTAGAATAAAGTCAAAATTTAATCCCAGAATTGTTAAAAACTATTATTAGAAATTATTTAGTACATTTAATTTCACTTTCTATAAATGAAAACCAACACGTTAATGGAGTAGGACACCCTCAATGACTGTAAAAACGACTGTGAGCCTCTTCCCAGTAGAAGCTGGGAGAGTGTAATGGGGAAGGTACATGTTTGCTCTGCTCTGACCTTCCCTTTGTTCTGGCTGCAGAAAGGATCTTGAGCTTAATGGACCTTTCAGTCAGTGCAGTCCTTATGGGAGCATTTTGCATTTGGTGAGGTTTTTGTTAAATCACACTCATAGCAGTCAAAGTCCCACTGCTGCCCGTGGCATATCTACACAGAGAGCTTGACATTCTACTGCAGCAGTTGGGCTTCCTGCTCCAGCTCTGCCTCGTCTGCATGAGCATATTCAACCCCAAGTGTCTGTTTTCATTTTGTAACCCTCAGATAACCTTGAAATAAGTGTTTTTTTCTGTAGGCCACTGATTTCAGTGCCAAAGAATTAAATATTCCTGGTTAACCTTACAGGATGTCTAAGTGGGTGATCTTTTTGTTTTAAGTTGGGTTAAGAAAAAATTCCATTTTCTCTACTGGGGTGTTACCACAATCATTAAGATAATGTTTCTGTGTTCTTTCCTTACCTGGCATGTTTGAAATGGCTGCTTTTTAAGGCTTGCTGATGAAGTTCATAATCCTCTTCTGAGTTTTGTTTTGTTATTTTTCTGGATGAAGTTCCTGTTTTTTGTGGTGTCTGTTTTGAGTTATGTTTTAGTCATGTACAATACCTATTTCAGGCAGACCAGGCACAGTGACTTCTTTCAGTTGGGCAGGCTACACAGAAGTTATAATTTACACTGTGCTGAGCACGATGTGCCTGTGCACGATGTTTTGAAATGTAATTGCTCTTTAATTTACTCCTAAACTTGACCATAGATAGTGGTATTAAAGTAGACTGTTTTGTCAGTATATAAGGGAATTTTGCCTGCTTATAACTGAAAAATGATAAGCAGAGTCAAAAATTTTTATTATATATATTACATAGCCACCCTTCTGTTGTCTCATGGGGAATGATGACAGAAGAGTAATGGCACTGATTAGCAATGAGGCTGTTACTTAGTGTATAATTTATCTTTCAATGCAAAAATCCTGGAAAGCAGTTTATGAATTGTGCCTTCAAATTAGTTCAAAGTGTCATCTTTCTCTACTCCAAAACCACAAGTGCATATGTGTTATTCTTCAAGTTTATGGTTAAAAATGGTATGTATATGCTTTACTGAAATGTGAGCATCAAGATGTCTTTATTACAAAACTAAGAGCATCAGTGTTAGTACTGGAGTATCTGAGCTGTATTGTCCTGTCAATTGATGTAGAAGTTGGACTGATGGGGAAAGTGCAAAGCAAGTAGAAACTTTAACATATAATTAAAAAGAGACAGGCAAGTGTATGGTTTTAGGGGTACATATCCTAGCACACAAGACTGTACAGTGAACAGCTGTTAGAGAGCATTGCCTTCTGTAGGCTTTCAGAGCGGCTCAGTAGCCAAACGTATTACCAGATTTATGATGTTTTCTGAAGTTAGAAAACAATATATTGCCGTATCTTAAGCAATAATGAATAATAATCTATATAATCTAAAGCATTCTTTATCTTTCTTTTTCTAATACAACATTTGGGGCTATATTTTTAAAAAAGCAGAAGAGAACACTTACTGTATGGAACTATCATGATGATAAATGTAAGTCTGCTTCTACCTCCACTGAAACTCATGCTAAATTCTGCTTGCCTTCAGCTTGGAAGGGACCAGGATTTTAACTATTTATTTATTTAATTATTTTATTTTTTTTTAGACCTCTTGAAAATCTTGATTGGTTCAGGACTTTATTTTACAGTTCATAGAATCTCCTGAAATCAGAGATGGTTATTTAACCCTATGACAGATGGAGCCAGGATGTCTGTATCATCAAAGAGGGGAGAAATGAAATGCGAGTGAGCACAGAAGTCAGTAAATATGAGAGTAATTGGAGCGGGCATGCTGAGAGGGTAAGGAAGGATACATTGCTGTCACTTTTTTCAGCTATCAGCTTTGAAGCCAGCTACTGGTCTGTGTAAGTGACCTCTCCAGCCTAAGCTGAAAGAGGTTAGAGGGTTACATAAACGCACAGTTCTATATAAGCCTTTCAGGAATACCTATCCAAGGTATTTTTCATGATGGCAGGACAGATGTAGTTCTTACAGAGGATGAACTCGATGGTCTTTGCTTGTCTTTGCTTCTGGAGGCATTTTGCAGCTTGACCTTGGTTGTGAGCTGGTGTTTTCAATATACTTTGAGGTTTTCCTTTGGCTTCTGTTATTAAGTAATATCAGCTGCTTAAAAAAAAAAAAAAAAGAGTCTTGGTTAAATATATCATTAAATTATGCAACTTTGAGATGTTGAATGTTACTTATTATTGGAAGCATGAGGCAATTAAGACAGCGATGGACTGGACTCAGCCCGTAAGGTTATAATACCTTTTTAACTATTGGAAATGGAGCTTAAAACTAGTTACCTAGTCTGTAATATTCCCAATGCAGAGCTGTTCCAGAACTTTGTTTGTGTGGTAATTGTAGAGGATCTGTGAGTTTCCATAGTGATTTTTTTAGCCATCATTTTCCGCATTAGTCTTAAGTGACTCCAAATCTCTCTAGGGCTTGTTGCTGTGCAGTGTTTTTTAACCCTCAGAGCTTTTGTTTTGTTAGATACATCAAACAAGGAAAGTTATTTTTTTCTTGCAAAATTGAGAAATAGGTTTCCATCTGTCTAGGGAAGGAAATTGGGCTAAGATAAAGTATAGTGATGAGTTAGAACAGGAGCCAGAACAAGTTGAGTAAGGCGTACTACTGGGAACTGTCTTGTGGGTAGTTAGCAAAGGATCTTGTATCATCTATACAACCTCCCTCCTTTCTGATGTTTGGAATAGGCAGAAGATTGTGCTTCCATTACATGGATGTCAATAACTATCTGAGAAACTTCCTGGTGAAGTGTGTTTCTTTTACCCTGCTGCTAATTCTGTGGAGCTCAAAAATCTCCAGTTGGCCTCAGCTAGACTTAGTGCAAATTAGCGTGCTGAATCTGAAAATCACTATTGATGGTCCCTGTGATGTGTGTGATACCAGATGGTGGAATCTGGAGTTCAAACTCTTTATCAACTTTTAGGGTAGGAATTTTATACATTGATTATTCTAAGAAAAGCAGGAGAGAATGTTGGAAACTCAGGTGGCCAGGAGTTAAAGAAATGTCAGACTTCTAAGTTTTGTGCGTGATCACATAGTATAATTTAGCCTTCAGTAGTAGGACTAAACCTGTGGGATTTGGGAGGAAGGGGGTAGTCTTTTTTTCTCTCTTCTCAAATGGCAGTGGTTTGCTGAGTTGGACAGAATATACTAGATCCTTTTAATATTAGAGGACTACTGAATTGGAGTGTTGATCTATGTTTTGCCCTATGAGTATTTGCTTGTAGGCTTGTACCACATCTTGAGAGGGTATAGAATAAATCTTGAGAAGTATGAGAAGATAGTTGACATAATAGATTCCCACAGCTGATATTTGATGAATTGCATCTTAACCTGGCTTTCCAGTTTATCAGTATAAGTTGTCACCTTCCAGGCAGCATCTTCAGTTTGTTGGGGAATTTGTTTAATGTTGCTTTGGAGAGCACAAGGGATCTGAGGAATGCTGGTCACAGGCGTAGGTGTGGTGTACACTGTCAACAGGAGTTGGAGAGCCTCCAGCAGCCGAGCTTTAAAGTTGGCTACACCTATTTTGTTACAGCAAGTTAACTGTTTTGCTTACATTTGTGTACAAGAGCTGTGTGAATGGGTGGCTATGGTTGTAGGGAAGGAGTAGGCAAATTGCCCAAAGAGATCTAGTAAAGGAGGAAGGAGATTGGCAGCAGGTGAGAGGCTGGATTACCTGGAAATGCTTGCTAAGAAAAAGACTTTTCCCCCTGCTATCCTGGCATGTAAAAAACAGGTATTGGCTGTATACTGTCCCTGTTCACATCCTCTGTCCCTCCCACTATAAGCATGCTTTTAGGAAAATGGAACCCCTCCCAGGCCTCTACCCTCCTGATTTGACGGCTAGAGCTGCCAGTCAGGCTCTTGGTCCAGGACAGCTGTATTTCAGGCACCCAGTTGTGCTTGTGTGACTGTTGCGAAGAATATCTCCATTATCAACTGAACATTGCCTAAAATCACAGCTTTCACATTTAATTAAAATTGACTACTGTGTCAAGAGCTGGCTAATAAGAGAAGGGAGGGGGGAATCAGAAGGTTTGGCTGAACTACATGACTTTCATATAGGCAGC
This sequence comes from Forpus xanthops, assembly GCA_032466535.1. NCBI lineage: Eukaryota > Metazoa > Chordata > Aves > Psittaciformes > Psittacidae > Forpus > Forpus xanthops. The sequence goes on from JASSUY010006437.1 coordinate 30,494, forward strand.
TTTGCTCGCAATGAGTTGGAAAAATAGTTCCCCTTAAGGTACAGCTTGATGGTTTTATTTTTCCTTTCAACTGTCAGTCATGAACCTTTAAAGTTAGCCTGAAAGAATGTGTTTATTTTCCTTGTAGAACTTGAAATCTCCTGTACTAAACAAACATAGTGAACTCGAGGCTACTTACATAGTGAACTTCTTGAATTATCAGCAAACCACTATGAAAGTTCTCCATTCCTGTCCTGATAGCAGTGATAGATGTGAGAAACCCTAAAGAAATGCCTTTTATCTATTTTCCTGTTGTGTCAAAGAGACAGAGTGCCCCAGGTCAGTCTTGGAAGTTAAAAACACAGCAAGAAGCAATTAACTATTCATTACTTGTGCTTGAAAAAATAATTTGCCTTTTATTTGGCAGAAGAAAACAATGCTTAAAAAATGGGACCTGTTTCTGTGTATTATATTTACTGTTTTGAGTGAGGGAACTGAAGGGGAACATAAACTTATTCTTGTATTTTCTGCATGTCTGCATGAATATTGTTATTTCACATAAAGATTTATTGCCATGTATTCTCCCATGAATCATCATAGGTTTATAAAAGTGAAATTAAATAAGCAAGGAGGTTTGACTGCCAGAAAAGCAGTGAAGTTAGGGCCTGGCTATTGAATTAATTACTGCTTGTATTGGAAGATACATTAAGAAATTTCTAGTGAGTCTCTTAAGCTCTGCAAAGTTGTTGGGTTTATCCCCACAATAACATTTTGGAAACGGCAAAAATTCCAGCCAACAATGCTTAAGTTAACAACGTGTTTATGCAGTGGTACACTACTGAACTCTTTTAATGAGCTTTCCTCTAGCCTTATCATGACATAAGTCACTTCTTGCTTTTTGGTGTTCAGTATAACTGCAGAATTTATTCCCGACATCCATTTTATTTCCATTTCAAGTAAGAGGTTCTGAACACTGAAGAGTAAGTAATAACATCTGTTTAAGCTCATTCATAGTATAATTTCTATTTCGTGCAACTCTCAAAGGATCAGAAGGTCAGGAAAGAAAAAATTATATTAAGACTAATCAAATAACACATAGCTGTGCCGAACTTAAGAAGCCAGAGTGCTTTTGAAGGAAATATACCCTTGAAGTGATTTGCTACTGTCTGGTATATATATTTAACTCTTGCTCCTTTCAAGATCATTTCTTTGTCTCTGTTAAATAGATTTTATCACAGCTAACCACTACCAAAAAAATTGAGGGTTTGATGAAAATGAGATATCTGGCTTTCAAGGGTCAGGTGAGACCACACCTGAATTTAAAGAACTAGTAACTTGCATAGGGATACACTGATAGAGGGCAAGCATGCAAAGACATGTTTGGGTTTGAGGGTATGATGGTATTTGAGCTCCAAACATTTCCCACCACCTGAGCTGGGTACAGCCTCTAGTCAGCCAAAATCTTATAAAGACTAAAGGTGGCCCATGTTAACTAATTCTACTTCATATTTTAACCCAGCAGACAGATTTTGCATCTCAGCCTGGCTGCAGTTACCTGACTGCACCAGTGTAAGGGCATGAATAAATACAGTGTAAATGAGGCATGAGTTTTAGAGCCCTTAGCTTTCTGATAGAGACCTTTAGTAGGCTTATCTTCAGCTGTTACCTAGGAGGTTTAGTTGCCTATTGTAATGGCAATCTCTCACTTCCCTCCTCCATTCCCCTTGTTTGCACCTTTGACAATCCTCTTTATGATAATCTTGAAGGCCAGACTTCTATTGTTAGATAGAGGAGCTACTCGCAGATGCAGGTGAAAACATCAGTATTATTCTGGTCCTACAAGACTGCACTTATTCTTTCCAGTGTTGGAAAAGATCTCCTTTGGGAGCCTGTTGTGGATTAGTGCTATGGATCTGCCCTCAAAGGGGAGAGAGGCTCTGTGTCTTGAAGTGTTTGAAGGTGCTTTGCCAGACATTCAGGCAGTGTAGTTTTACAGTCCCTACTAATACGTATCTATTTCACATTTGGTAACTGTAAGGGGAGAAGAAAGCATCCTGGACTTATAAAGATTCAATAACTTTAGCAGTATAAAAAAAATCAGAAGAATTCAACTTCCTGAAACACTACTACCTCTTGTGAAGCTCTGCCCTTATAGGAAAGATTACTCTGTCGGGGAATCCTGGATATTACATTCACAGATCTTTAAGTCAGTGCTGCAGCTGTGTCTAAGGATCTCATTCTGAAAGTGAATTTAAGTCCTTTTTTGTCTTAGGTATATCATAGAAATCTGTCATTCTCATTTCCCTGAGACTTGCAGGAACAACATTCCCTGCTGACACGAAATATTTTACTTCCTAGAGCTCTCCTTCTTTTGAGGGGTAGCTGGATGAGAAACCTTGTGCCTATAATACAGTCATAGTCTTGAGAGTAGTGGCTGTCTAGGAAAGGAGAGCAGCTTCCCCAGGTGCAATGTGCTGTAGAGGACACCTTCGTATACCTTTAGCACATTACAGACAGTAATTGCAACCAACAGAGATCTCTCGGATACTGTTGTGGCATGCACAGCATTATATAAATACACCACTAATATATAGGGTGTGGGAAAATGCATTTCTGATTTCAAGGGGAGGGAGGAGGCATGGGTATGGGTTATTTAACGCAGAAGCAATGTGCTAAAATCTCCATAGGGTATACCCCCTCTTTCTGCTAGAAAATTCATGCCTGTGGCAGTAATTTGAGGAACCCTGGTTTCTTAGCCTGAAAGTGATCTGCCTTTTCCTGTTCTCTCACTGCTAACTGTATTTGTGTGTCCTTTGCCATAAGAGGGGTGAGGTGTCCTGCTATGTCTTGGCTCTTTTCATAAATTTGCTTGAATGTTTTCAAAGTGTTTTCCTACTTTTGCAACTTTTTCATAACTCAGAGGCTTAATTCCTCTTTAGCTTTGCTTGTATGGGTAATCGGTTTCTTAATACACTCGTAGAAAAGGCTGAGTTTATATCTTTTGGAGTTGATGGCTGACCCCTTTTTTTTTCTCTTGGACTAATCCAGTTCTTTAATGAGTTGCCAGAGGATGTTTTACGCACTCATTGTGCCAATTTCTAATAACACCATGTTCTTTACTTGCAACAGCAAGTATGCCTGTCTTTATTAGTCATGAAAAGGTTACAAGCATCCTAGCAATTAATTCCTACTAATACACATCCTGCCTCTCCGCCTTGTTGCAGCACACTCAGTGTGCATGTTCAGCCTAAAATACTGTGCAAACAGTAAAAAGACACTAAGACATTGGTAATGTAGTAGCATAATTATTGACAAAACCTATCTGGAAATATGAGGGGGGTGTTGTAGCATCACTGACATAACAAAATCAGTGTAACAGTGTTCAATATTAGTAGAGGTTTAGTGTTCTTATTCTCTACAGCCTCCTGTGCTGTCTTTTTCCTATACTGCCTGGGTATTCCTGCATGAACAAGGTGAGAGGCAAACAAAAGATTTCTCTGTCAAGAAAGGAAGGAACTTACACATTTGTATCTCTGCTTCACGTGAACAGTAATGCAGCATGAGATGCAAAATGGAATTTGTTCATGGTCCTATCTGCCAGTATTATCCAGTTGTGAGTCTATTGATTTATTTTCAATTTATTTTCAAATATGTTGAAAAATATTTTTGTCATTACTGAAACTAAGACACAGTTTTATCTTTTCAGATTGTTTTGGGGTTTCAAACAAAATTTCTTTCTTTATTGCTGATCAGGAAAGGAGGTGAAGGCCCAGATATTGGGCATGAATCATAGCAGTCAAAAATGAAGTTTCTGCACTGTGATTAGGAGCTTAAGGCTTAGGTTTTAGGTACCACAGTGCAGAGGAGTAAAGGTTTTTATCACAGGATAGATTGATGGGCTGTGGCCAATGGTATGTTTTTTCTTTGCTCTGTTTCAGTTGCAGAAATTCCTAGGCTAGTTTTTCTTACTTAACTACAGCTAGTGACATGTGCTGTATGTGTAATGCAGCCTGCTCGTATTTCATCCTGGCTTTGATTTTTTTCTGCGCTGTAAAATTTTCCAGGTAAAAACAGCAGTATATTGTCCCCCTGCAGCCACAGAAAGTGCTTTCCAACTTGAGACAAAAATTGGTATCCATAACTTGCTTTTACTTTCGAAAATTAAGAGGTCTTGATAGGTACTTGAACAGTCTGCTGCAGTAGGAGCTTTAGAGAGTGTCCGCTGGGACTTTGACCCTACCCTGCACCCGCACCCCACTCCTGTGGCTTCATTTAATACCTGTTACTTCACACTCTCTTCTAAAATGCCAGTACTGTAATGCTATTTTGTATAGTTTTCTGACCTCATACTGGAAAAATCTATTAATCTCCTGCTTATTATTATACCCTGCCAGCTGCTAACTCACTGCAATTTAGTCTGTTGCTAAACCCTGCTGCTTTACACTCCCTCTGGACTCTTTTGTCTTGTTGACCGCTTTGTCTAAAGCTGCTGGCTTTTTTCCCACTCCTCCTCATTTGAGCGGTCTCGCATCAATCCTCCTTATTATTCTTATTGCTATTAGCATAGATATATTTTGTCTTTTTAAAAAGAACATTTGCTTCTCTTACACTGGAAGTTAACATTTAAAAATGTATACAGTATCTGTTGTCTGAGTAATGCTTTTGTGTTGATTTTGTGATTCACTTTCTGCTGTGATGTGATGGGGATTCCATGACTATGTGCATAAAGCGGTGCTTCTGCCAGTTCATCAGCAAGGAGCCTTTTTCTTTCTGTAATCAAGGTCTTCCTGACAGTTTTTCAACACCCACTAATTAAACATCTAAACTTTTACTGACCATTGTAGGGGAACGATGAAAGAGTATCCCAAGGTGTGGACAAAGAAAGAGGAGTTCCTGAAGCTGTGGGAACAGTTTCACTGTCTTGGCCTCCTTAAAGTCTGCAGTTTGACTTCATGTGCTGGTGGAACGCAGCAGGTGATGATGCCAGCTGGGATATGGCTCTTCATGGTACCCTCCCTCTGGCACAAAAATGTTTGATCTTATTTTTCCTTCTCTCTTTGTAGGAGCTGGGACATGCCTGTCTTCCAGCCACTTGCTGGGGTTTTCTGCTTTTTGTTAGCTTGTGTGCGGGCTTTTTTAACACAAAAGTACCCAACTAGTCCCAGTTGCTTTGGGCAAGATATGGCATTTTTAGTGTCAGAGGGGGACACCACAGAAGAAACACTGTCTTGGTATGCAGTATGTCACCTGCAGTGAAGACTTGATTTTCTTTTCCCAGTCATGTTCAGCTATGTTTGGCTATGTGTGTGGGGGCAACTTCAGGGGGGATTAATAAAGCCCTTCACCCAGGTGCGTATACATGGGCACCACATTGGTAGTGTGTGTGAGAGCCAGTCGTGGCAACAGCCCCTTTCCTTGTGAGGCTGAGGTCAAGGTGACTATCAGGCAGGTGTCACACAATGGAGGGAATGGTGTCCTCTGTGACTGTGCCCAGTGAGGTTTCTGCTTAGTGAGTGGGAAAGGCTGGAGGTGGGCTTCTCATGATGGAATCACTTGGGCAGTTTGTGAGCAGCCCTGGAGAGAACTGCAGGGAGGGCTGTGGGGATGCATTTCCCTTGGATAGATGCCTCCTATTCTACATGCAGTATTAGCTGCTTCAGTACAACACATGATTCAAAATAGTTTCTGAAATAACTTTTCATGGTGAAACAATTCTTATGGCAGCAGGAGTGTGTCAGATATTTTTTCTCCTCTGTGTGCCATTGATCTGTGGCTGCATTTTGGATGCTGATGACTGGGAGATGGAAGACTTGCCCTCAGCCCAGACTGAGATGTGGTAGGAGTACTTGATAAGGATCTGCCCTCTGCCTCTTGACTGGTGGTGTCTGTATGTGCACTTTTTAACTTTGGGTAAATAAATGCATGCGGTGGCCTGAGACATGGAGCATTAGAGCCCCTTCTGCTTTTGCTTTTTTTTAAGGTTTTCGGACTAGTCCTTGGGTGTAATGCTGCTCAGATACTTTAAAAGGAAATCCTACATGGAAATCTCTTGATTTTTCTCATGGCTCCTATGACCTCTCATGTTATTTTATCTTGAACTAGTCTCCCATCTTCTGTGGGTTTCCTCATCCACTCCCATTATTTTCCATTGCTTAGTGCTAACCCTACTCCCTATCTACCTTCCTTCTCACACTCTCACAAGCAGTTTAATGAATTCTGGAAAAAAACAAGAATTTCTTGAACACCCATGACTCATTCTCTTTTTTCCTTTAAAGCCTTTTGCAGTGATATAGGTGATCATACAAAGTTCTCTTTACTCACAGCAATCTGCTTTTTCCCAACTCTTACTAAACCACGCAAATATTATTCCGCAGAACAATATAGCAATAAATCTCTGACTTTGAAACCTACCAGATGTAAATCTCATTGCACTTGAATGGAATAACAAAAGTCCCTGTGTGACAGGTCAGTGGTTTTCTCCTGGCAGAGTCTGGAGGCAGGCTAACAGGAAGTGGGGCTTGCTTTCTTTGGCAATACAAAATAAAGCAGTTGGGCTCCTCATGAGAGTAAAGGTTGTCTCACAAGTTTCTTCCCTAGCAGCCTTCTGAGGAGCATTGCTGATTAAATTAGGAGATACCTACCGACTGAGGATGAGGAAAAGGCTAAGGTACTTAATGTTGCCTTTGCCTCAGTTTTCAATAATCATTCCAGCCATCCTCAGGGTACTCGGTTCCCTGAGCTGGATGGCAGAGATGGGCAGCTGATTAAAGTCCCCATAATTCAGGAAGAAATGGTTAGTGACCTCCTGCTCCACTTAGATGTATGCAAGTCTGTGAGGCTGGATGGGTTACACCCAAGAGTGCTGAAGAAGCTGGCAGTGCAGCTTGCTAAGCCACTCTCCATCATCTGTCAGCAGTCCTGGTCTAGTGGACTAGGTCCCAGAGGACTGGAGACTGAGCAACATGATGCCTCTCTAGAAAAAAGGCAGGAAGGCAGACCCCAGAAAATATAACCCTGTCAGCCTGATCCCAGTGCCAAGGAAGGTCATGGAGCAGATGATCCTAAGGGAGATCATAAAGCACTTGCAGGAACATGGAGGGATGTCATGTCAGCATGGTTCATGAAGGCCAGGTTCTGCTTGACCAACTGGATCTCCTTCTACTATAAGGTGACCTGCCTGGTTGATGAGGGAAAGGATGTGGACACTGTTTATTTGGACTTCAGTAAGGAATCTCACACTGCCTCCCACAGAGTTCTCCTGGAGAAACTGGCTGCTTATGGCCTATGTGTGGATTCTTCACTGGGTTGGCAACTGGCTGGATGTCTGAGCCCAAAAAATAGTGGTAAATAGTATCACATCCGACTGGCGACTGGTTACTAGTGTTGTCGCACAGGGCTTGGTGTTAGAGCCAGTGTTTAACATCTTCATTAATGTTCTGGATGAGGGGATTGAGTGCACCCTCAGTAAGTTTGCAGATGACATCAAATTGGCTGGGAGAGTTGATCTGATGAAGGATAGGAAGGCTCTGCAGAGGGATCTGGACAGGCTGGATCAATGGGCTGTGGCCAGTGATACAGGCCAAAGTGCTGGGTCCTGCATTTGAGCTGCAACAGCCCCATGCAATTCTACAGGCCTGGGAAAGAATCGTCGGAAAGCTGCTTTTTGGAGACAGACCTGGAGGTGCTGATTGACAGAGCTGAAGATGAGCCAGCTTGTGCCCAGGCAGCCAAGAAGGCCAATGGCATCCTAGCCTGTATCAGAAATAACATAGGCAGCAGGGCTAGGGCAGTGATCATCCCCCTGTACTGGGCAGTGGTGAGGCTGCACCTTGAATCCTGTGTTCAGTTCTGGGCCCCACACTGCAAGAAAGACATTGAGGTGCTGGAGTGGGGCCAGAGAAGGGCAAGGAAGCTGGTGAAGGGTCTGGAGTACAAGTGCGAAGGGGAACAGCTGAGGAACCTGGGGTTGTTTAGTCTGCAGAAGAGAAGGCTTGGGGGGTGGACCTTATCACTCTACATCTACCTGAAAGGAGGTTTTAGTGATGTGGGGATTAGTCTGTTCTCCCAAGTAACAAGTGATAGGAGAAGAGGTAACAGCCTCAAGCTGTGCCAGAGGTGGTTTAGATTGGATATTGGGAAAACCCTCTTCACTGAAAGGGTGATCAGGCATTGGAACAGGCTTCCCCGGAATGTGGTGGAATTGCCGTCCCTTGAAGTGTTCATAAACTGTGTAGGTGAGGCCACCAGTGATATGGATTAGTCGTGGTCTTGGCGGTCCTGCAGTAATGATTGGACTTGATCTTAAAGGTCTTCTCCAACCTAGCTGATTCTATGATTCTAGCTGGGGACATGGGAGAGTCCACAGCTCCAGGCTGTGTCTGAGGAGCATCCCCATTGAGTTGCATATCTCCAACCAAAATAGCCTTTTATCTACACCTATGAAAGGCAGGTGGTTGGCCACCATGAGCCTTGCTGGTCAGGGCAAGGGAAGGGAGACAAACTGATATACTGTACAGCAGCAATGCACTCCACTCAAACTGCATGTACTTGGAACAAATAAGGGGGTGTGTTGGGCTTTGTGTAACCAAGGTCACGTCATCTGGCAAGTAAACAGCTGAGCTGAACATTCAGGTTTTCTGCAACTCAGTCCTGTGCTTTAATTGCTGTTCATCACTGTTCCTTTTATTACTGGCCAAATCTGTAGCTTAATTCCCTGTTACAGTATTTCTAGCTCAATTTTAAGAACTTTATGTTCCCCTGTGAGTGTGAATCAATGGCCTTGTAGAGGCTTTGAGGCTTTTGCCAGAGTCATCTTAAAGCTTGACTATTATCCTTGCTGCTACAGCTAGATATGTTTTTAATCATATATTGAGCAATGTGCCTGAGTCCTCCACGTATGTGCTAAGTCCTATATGTGATACAATGCTGCTCCCCATAGTACCTGCAGAACAGCTGTGTGCTAACTCCAGGACATTGGATGTCTGAGCCTGGGTGACAACCTTTGGAAAACAGCATGTTTAGGAACAGGTCTTCCTCATCTTGTCCTCTCACCCTTGGCTTGCTAGCAGTACTGTAGCTTTTGCCAGGTATTTTTGAAGTGTTGAAACCTCGATGTTTTCTGAAGTTTCTGGATCTTTCCTTCATTGGTGAGGTAATTAACAAAAATAAAATTGCAAATAAGATCTGGTTAAGAACAAGGCTTGCTGTTGATTTATTTAATAGAAGTTTTTAAGGATCAAGGACTGTTACAATAGCCTTTTTTCTTTTTTTTTTTTTTTGAAAACTATGTGTATCAATTGTTTTGCTCATTAAAAATGTAATTTCAATGATTAACTCAAGGCATTAAGCTTAGTGCAATTTTAATGTACTGCTGTTTTTTTTTAATCCAAAGTCATTTTGCAGTTGATAGCGTTGACCTATATATATATATGTGTGTGTGCCAGTTAGATAAAGAAGAAAGGTGCCATAACCAGTGTAATGAAATTGAAAAGAAGCATAGATTGTTTAGAGGGAGAAACATTAACTCTTGTGTTTGCAAAAATTCATTTTAATAAAGTGCTTGTTTTGCAGCCCACAGCAGAAGGTAGGCTGTAGCTCTCAAGGTTAGAGAGCTTGTACAGTCACTGGGTATTTCAGCCGCATGAGGGGCTGGCACTGATCCATGTGCTGAAAGATTTTACAGATGTGAGCTAGGCAGGGCTGTTGTTTTAGGCAGCCAGTGTCAAACAGGAAATGACCTGTGTGGAGAAGGCTATTAATGAAGAAAGATGCAAGTGACTTGCACCTCTCTGGGATGGCTGAAGGGATGTCGTTGTGAAAGTTAATGTCACATCGTTCAGATTTAGCAGAACATAACACCTGGTGTTCACAAATCATACAGCTAAAACCCTTTGAAAATTGTCCTAAGTGTCACTTCAAGCTGGCTAAGAAAGGCTGGATGATGTGACAGCGTTTTGATGATGCAGAACTCTTTCTGCGGAGGCAGAGGTGCAATGTATTGTATTGTACTAATGGTGTAGTGAAAGTCACACTGTGATACTACTAGTCATTGACTAGACTTGACACAACTTCTGCAGACTCTGAAAATATTGTTCTGTATGTTTGAATAAATGCTTCAGGATGGAACAGGGTGAATACAACTTTCATGTGTAGCAATTTGTATAGAATGGGTTAAAACAGCCTTAAGCAAGGGTAGATCTAATATTAATCACTTCCACTTTAGATGTTCTTATTTACTGTTTTATACTGTCAAGTACCCAGAGGTGATGGAGGTAAGTTGTGTTAATGAGTGGGTGCATTGTGCACTTGTTTGATGGCTGAAGGGCTATTACACATTTTGTAAGCAGTAATTAGCTAAAGATGCCAACAGATGGAAGAAAGTCTGTATTCTATCAGAAAGGCGAAGCATAAACTAAGCAGAGACCACCTTGTTTACTGAAGGGGAAGAGTGTGTCTATCAGAGGAAACAAAGAATTCTCTTCATCGAGGACTGTATTAATAGGACAAGGGGTAATGGCTTCAAACTCAAACGGGAGATTTAGGCTAGATATAAGGGAGAAATTCTTTACTGTAAGGGTGGTGACACACTGGAATGGGTTGCCCAAGGAAGTTGTGAATGCTCCATCCCTGTCAGTGTTCAAGGCCTGGTTGGACATAGCCTGGAGCAACTTGATCTAGTGGAAAGCATTCCTGCCCATGGCAGGGGGGTTGGAACTAGATGATATTTAAGGTCTTTTCCAACCCAGACCATTTTGTGATTATATTTTGAGGAAATATAGCGTTATTAATGTAGCATAAAACGATCCTCTGCAAGATGACTTGTATCAGAGGTAACCCTAAACTGGCTTTCATGCTGATGTTCATTGAATAATGGTCAGGAAATATTAATATGTCTGAGTTTAAATATGAAATATGTGTTTTACTCATGTTCTTTCTGTGAATGTTTTGAAACATTTGTTTTTAGTCATGTTAAAGATAAAATGATGTTTTGCTGTAAGCTTTGTTACTGTTTTGCATTTTCATCTTAGATGGTGTGTATTTCTTAGGTCACTTAAAACCAGTAGAAGTTCACTTGACACCAGTAGAAGTGGTCAGCTCCAGAAGACTGGATGGGATGGTAGAATCTCTGTCATTGTCATATTTAGAATGCAACAAAGGCAGATCTTGCCTACTTTCATCAACTGTTTGATAATAGGAAAAGCTACTAGAAGTGAGATCATCAATGTCATGAAACCTTTTATCGTGCATGAAGTCTGTAAAGCATGAAGTCAGTTGCTTTAACTGTCAGATTTGCTGAGTTTGCTGGTCTGACAGTCCTTGGTGTGATCTGTTAGCAGACTCTCATGTTGCAGCATTTAAGCTGAACTAGCCATACAATTTTCATATCAATTTTGTTTGCTTTTTTATTTTCTTCCTTTTTTTTTTTCCTTACAAGAAAGAGAGAAGTGATCTAAGTTCAAGTTAAAATTCCTATTTAAAATCTATTCAGAATTTGAGACCAATTATTTTTCAATATGGGAAGGCAAACTAAATGATTTCTTATCGAGCAGGTAGAAGCTTATTGCCTTTTGATTTAGTAATCCAAAGTAAACCAGGTACAAGCTGCTTCACCAGCATGAGTTGAATGGATTTAGCAAATGTTCCTTCAACAGCCAGTTGCATTGTCTCTGTACCAGTTTTATGGGGGCTCCCAGATTTCAGTAACTGCTTTTTTAGACAACGTCACATTCTGCTCGCTCCTATTTCACTTGGCTAAGTGTGTCTATCTGATCAGTAGCTGTGTGCACCACTCAGTTTTTTGTTGCTGGGCCTTTGTACTGAATTTAATTTGTTCCCCTAGATGTAAGGCCCCACAAAGTCAGGATCGGCACACCAAAGTGGCAGCTGCCAGAGCCTGGCTTAATGTCAGTGCTCTTGCTTACATTGTATTTTCAGAATAATGGCAGTTGATTAGGTTTAGATATGTCCTGTTAAGTAGCTTAAGGAAAGGCGTCCTGTGTGGCTTCAACTCAGAAACCATAATTACAGGTTTCCTCTTTTATGAGCATTTTAGAAGTATGCAGTGAAGACAGCAACAAATTAAGCTTTGTTAGTTTTCAAATCACCTTTCTTATTCATTTTTATTAACTTAGTTTTTATTAACTTATTTTATGCATTTACTGCAGGACAAATGTTGTGGTCCAAATGCAATTCCAACAGTATTGTTAGTCCAGAATGGATAAGCACTTTGAATTCATTAAGATCCTTTCCTGGCTGAAATGTGTGGTTGGCTTGGGTTTTCTTGGGTTTTGTTATTTATTTATTTTCCTTTCTCTTTGCACACTTTCAGATGAGACTTGCTCTTAATTCTCAGAAGCGATTGATGCCTACGATAGCAATTTTATTCCAACTGTGTGAAAGAAATATCAGCACATGTGTCTTCTCTATCTTATGGAATTCTGTCCACATCAAGGAGCTTGTTTGTCATCATAGTTTCATATCTCTGAAGTTCAAAGGAAAATGCAGTTAATCAGTTCCTAGACCCATGACTTAGATCTGCTGTGTTTGATTTCCATCAGTATTCATGGTTATGCCATTTTGGTGGCATAGTGTTTCTTACAGCTATTGCACATTTCCCCAGTATTCAGTAACCACAATGCCAGTGACGGTCAGCAGATGTGTTTTCCCTTTTGTTTCCTAGAATGAGAAAACAAGAGAAAGTATTCCTTTTCCAGGAACTGAAACTTGCAAGACTTATATTGAATTATTGACACAGTATTTTCTAACCTTTATTTGTCTCTTGTTAATTTTTATGGGGACATTCATGGCTATGGTTTTTGTAAATACAAAGAGGTTTAAGAAACCAGACAGCAGTGCCCTCTTGGGCAGAACGTCTTATGGCCCTATGGCTTGGTCGTAGGAACTGCACTTAGCTGTCAGATGAAATTGAAATGACAGACTCCCTGCATATTTTCAGATCTCTTTTAAATATTATAGAAGATTCTCACAATTATAAAAAGATGCAAAATCCAGCATAAGCATTTTTAAAATGAATTGCTGAGCTTCAAGCATACATGGAAGTATTGGTTTTTTTTCTCTGATTCAAAAATCAGTTCCCTGTGTTTGCAGTACACATTTACTGGTTTTAGTCATGTGTTTCTTTGTCTCTGGAGTGATGGTTTTGTGCTCAGAAGCTTCCAATTCAGTCACTTTTAAATTTTAAGGTGTTTAGGTTTTTTTTTTTTCTGTATGGATTTACTTCTACCATGTCATTCCATATATGCATAACACCACATCTGAAATTCCTGGAGAGACTGGAGAGTTAAGCCGTGGCCCACATAAACAAACATGCTGCCTCTTCAATCTTGTGGCTATAAGTCATTTTGTCAGTTGTCTTATCTGCCATCTGAACTCACTTGCTCTTTACAGCATATGTTGCTAGAACAAGGACTGATACTAATGGCCAGATATTAAAGCTGACAGAGTTTGTAAAGAAGCAGCAACACAAACCAGGATGAGGTGCTGTAATTTGCTGTGTTTGTTAATCCTGCATTTGAAAGAAATATTTTGCAGCCTAGTGACATGGATGATAAATGACTGTTTGCTGCATTGTGCCACATAATCTTGATGAACTGACACATCGCTGGGAATTTGTAACCTTGGGGCAAGCTGCTAAGGAAAACAAAGTTGTTGGATGAAAGTACTCTAGACAGTCAAGATAGTCAAGTCTTTTCATATGTAATTTGAAGGTGCATTAAAAGTGCTGACAAAACCAAAATGATAAAATGACTGCTATGTCTCAGTATTTGCATTTGATGGGTGTGTCTAGAAAGAGTTATTTCCAAGAGTGTCTGAAGGTGGGACTAATTATTGCTGTTATGCTGACTGGTTTCGTCATGGAAAAGCTAATGATAGAAATTGAAAGCCAAGTCATTTCAAGTCATTAATGCAAACAGGAGATAACCTATGTTACGAAGCTGCAATGAGTAATGAATGGTACAGTGCTGTTGGAACCCAGCAACAGGTCCACCTGATTTTCTGGCTTCTCTTTAGCAATAAGACATGCTTGATGTACGGTCGCTTTTGTTGGCAAGTGCTGGCAGGCTTTTTTTTCAGTCCATCAAGTTTGCTCATGAATTTTTTTTTATTAATATTGTCAGAATTATTGGAATTCTGGTATAGCAGCACATCTTGGTTTATTGTGTGAATTCTTCAATGTGGAGCAGAAAACGTTTTCTTGAGTTACAGTGGATTTCAAGCTCAGATGTACACAGCAACTTGAGAAGTTTCCACCAGTGCTCAAACAATATTAGTGACAGGTATTTCGGAGAAGACTGAGGGTGTGGTGCAGAGGACATGTATCATCTGCATTGGATGCTTGTTCTTAAAGTTAAGCTGAGGTCCTGCCAAGTTGTTCAAGTTTAAAGTTTGTGTTGACCACATGATGCTTTATGAAGCAGGCCTTTCTCTGTAGGGAATATTTTCTATAATCTTTATAAACTTTATAACTAAATAAAAATTTTGAAAATATGTTAATTGCTTGAGGGAATTTGTAAGCTCTCTTTTCCTATCCTCTGATTTAGTAAAGGTATAAGAATTTTGACTGGAGATTTTTAGGCAAAGCCCTAGCTGATCAGCTCTTTGAATCATAGGGTCAAAACCTGTCAGCAGCTAGATTTTGATTTGTGGTTTTGTTGTTTTGGTTTGGGTTTTTTTTTTTGTTCTGTTTTGGTTTTTTTTCTTCCCCTTATTTTCAATGGTGCAAGCAGCACTTCAGAACATGAAGAGCATATTAAAAAAAAATCACCTTCTTGCTAATGTCTGATTAGGTAATAATTGAACCTGTGCATCTTTGTTTCATGAGAATACCCAGCACCTTCTCTTCTCAGAAGAGGCAGACCCTAAATCTATCATGTTGACTTGAACACTTACCAAAGAAAAAAAACATTAATAGAAAGCTGACGTTTTTACTGTAGGAAATACTGGAGTGTACAGACCTTGACTAATGTTAGCACTTTCAGGGATAATAAATATATTAACACTTCTTCATTGTCAATAACAAAACATACCTGCTCAGGCACATCGCAGCTTGTGAGCCCTAGAGCACCTTTCCTGGGAGGATTAAGTATACTGATTGTGGAGATACTTAACATTGGTAGCCACTGTTTTTTCCATCAAATGTATGGATGTGCTTTCTCTTTCTTCATTCACATTTCATTGGGATAGAGATCCAAAACCAAAAAAAAGTTCATGTTCGGGTTACTTATTGAATGTCTGAGAATTGTCTGAATGCAGTTTCATCAGAGAGGCTTTGCTCGTTGCAGCATATACTTGTTGACACTTCCAAAGGTACGAGAGTTTATGCTCAATCAGACTGGCTTTGCGGCAGCAAAACCTTTGTGTTTATACTTTTAAATACTAAAGATCAGAAGGTGTGTTAAGTTTAAAATTTTGCAGCTTCAGAACAAAGAGTTTCAATTTAAAAATGGAGATCTGCCTAGAAAACACTTCTTTTCAAAGCTGCATTGTTGCCAACAACTTCAACCACTTCCCCCAACCTCACAAATACACACAGATTTTAATTTTTTTTTTAATTACCTGGCAACTGTTTGCAGGTATATACCTTCTATTGGCTCTCTCTTCTTTTCCCATCATTTATCTCTCATCACCTGATGATGCAGGTTTGCATATTTTACTGACTGGCACTTGCAAGAATCAGTGCCAGAGTTATAAGTTGATCCTTCCTGTTCAGATCCATTTCGTAGCTCCTAGGAATTGCATGACTGGAATATAATTGGTGATGCCTAACATTCACATGTCCTGTAAAGTCTCTCCAGGCTCATCAGCTGATCGAAAAGATAGTCCTTTCCCTTCTCCAGTCAGAAGATGGTGGCTGAAATGAAACCAAATCAGGGCCTTGCTCCCAACCAGAGTAAGCATTTGTACTGAAACACCCTCTGAGGTCATCACCAGGTTTATGTACAGGGATGCTGAAGTAACCCATGAGGTCAGGCTGCTTGGATTGTTTCTTGTTTGGATTTTTTTTTTTTTTTAGTAGCACTGTTAGATATGGATCTAGAAATGACGTGGAAGAAGTGGAGGAATGCATTTCTAACAGGAGAAAATGAATGTAACCTGAACAGAATCTCAGAAATGGTATCTTCCACCCACAGATGGTGCAATTAGTAGTCTATTTGAGCACCTGGTTGTTCTGGAGAGTAATTGCTCTTTCTGATCGATCTTTGTGAGGAGAAGTGTGAATTACTAGTCATGCAATCAGATTAATTTTCTTGCTTTTTTTTGAGTTACAGTTTCCATCCTTAAGGCATTAGAGTGCTTGTGATAAAACATCCCATCCTTTCCTGTTCTTCTTGTTAATAAATGGGAAATCTGTTTGACTTGCTTTAAGCTGGAATTATCTATATACTTACAGGGATCTTATTTATTTATGTATTTATTCAATAATGTCATAGAATCACAGAATCATAGAATAGTTAGGGTTGGAAAAGACCTGTCATGGTTTAAGCCCAGCTGTAAATCAGCCACACAATCTTTAGCTCACTCTCCTCCTTCCTCCCTCAGCTCCCAGAGGGATGGGGAGGAGAATCAAAAGAATGTAACTCCCACAGGTTGAGATAAGAACAGTGCAATAACTAAGGTATAACACAAATCACTGCTGCTATCACCAATAATAACAATGATAAGGGAAATAACAAGGGAAGTGAATACAACTGCTCACCACCCACTGTCCGATACCCAGACCGACCAAGCAGTGATCTGACCTTTCTGGGTAACTGCCCCCAGTTTATACAGTGAGCATGATGTGATGTGGTATGGAATACCTCTTTTTTTTTTAACCTTTGTAAACTTCAGAGAACAAATCCCGAAGTGGGATGTTAGGGCTTCAGCTAGAAAACTCTGTTCCATGATATGCTGGTTGGATATCAGAAAGGCTTGTTCGTTTTGTTTTGGTGGGGTTTTTTTGGTGTTTTGTTGTGTTTTTTTTGTCCATATGTGTCTTTTCAGTCTTAATTAACTTGCAGTTCATTGTAAGAACAAAAGGAGAAAATGTAATTTTCCTGGAGACCAAAATCAAGTAAGTTTTCCAGCAAAGGGAACATAATTACTCAGATGTCTTTAATCTATAGTTTTTGCTACAACTTGTTTTAGCTTCATGGTAGATCTAAGCAGATCTCTTGTTCTTCCACTGTTGGATGCTGACACTTGTCTGTATTTTGCTTCTGCTTAATGAATTTAGTAATTCAGAAATGCCTTTTGTGTCTTTTTTCCTTGAATCCCCTTGAATCCTGCTACTCCCAGGAACAAAAGCTTTGCTTGTACAGTAATGTTCAGAGGTTGAAGTCTCCATTTTCTTCATGCTTACTAGATCTTATGCCTCGTACTTTAAAGATAAATGGTTTTAATTTACAGATGTTGATTTTGGTGGTTTTAAGGGTAAAGCTAAGCAACTACAGGATGATAGATAGTGTGTTTAAACTTGTGCTCTCTCACTCCTTTAATATGTTAAAAATTGCATGAAGTTGAAATTTATTGGCTTTTTTTATTAGCAAAATACTCAATGGATGTTTAGCTTTTTGAGAATGAAGATAGTATCATTGGAGCAGCATTAAAATGTCTAAAAAGCAAACAACAGAAAAACCCTCCTTGTCTTTTAACTACAGAAGCACATGTATTTTAAAGAGTTGAGGGGCTTTGGAACACCTGTGTTTATGTATTATTATATGTAAAGTTTGCAGAGAAGTGCTAGCAGTGTGTGCCATGGGAGTCGTGGACACTCTTTTTGTGGCCACTACTGCGTGGTCTCCAAAGGCTGACTTATGCAGAGTCGGATTTTATCTTTAAAGGTACCAAATCAGTCCTCAGCACTGATGTGGATTTGCCAAGGTTCAAGGAAGGAGATTGCTGGTCTTCACTTATCTGCCCTGCAGGAAGCTCTCTGCCACTTCTCTGTGCACAGGAGGGCTGCTCTCTACATCCACTGGAAGATCTGTGGATAATATGGAGTGAGAAAAGTACCTAGTGAAGGAAATCTTTGGTTTATATTGTGTAACACAAGCCTCTCAGTGCTCTGCAGAATGGGATACCTCTGGAGTGATAGTTCGTTCTTATTTCTAACCGAAAAGGCTGCACTGTGGCTTAGGGGAGTACGTGTGCATTTCCTTATTCAAACACATGCAGATTTTTATTTTTCTTTTAGCCAGGCTACAGTATTTTAGATTGGGTGTTTGGCTGGAAATAGAGAAATCTTCTATTATTTTATAAGCTCTTAGAGTATCTTTGAATAGCTATGTAATGTAAATTTGTATTTCCTTTGTTTACTTTGCGTACTACGTTTAAATACATCTAGATCTCTTCTACAAAGTCAGCTTTGTTGGAAAATGTAGTTCTTTCCCATCTGAAACAGATAGGTGCTTTCATTTTGGGGAAGGAAAAAGGCAGAAGGGCAAATGGTTAAGCTGGCTGTCATCTTGCTGACAAAGGAGGACAGTGGTGGAGTCTGCAAGTTTAGCGTAGGTTCTGGGTAATTAATCAGTGCACAAGTTGAGTTGGAGTCTCCTGATGAAATTTGCTTTAGAAATCCTTTGCTGGCTCGGCTTCTACTTTAATATTTTATAAGCCATTTTCTGACTCCTGATTCCAAATTCAACTTGCAGTCCGATGTTATTTTAAAACCTGAACATGCAGCACATGTTACTTCATTTTGCAGCCAAATGGAGTGAAATGAATAGGTTTACAATTAAAGTCCTGCAGAGTTTAATTGAAATCTAAAAAAAGCAGAAACAAAACTATTTCTTAAAGATTTAACATTTTAACAAGATTGTGCAGTTGTGCAGGTAATCCATTAGAGGGCAATCTAATATTGCTGTGTTTGGAAGCAAGTCATCGAGGAGACTTAGAAGGCCATAGAGAACAGGTTAGAGTTTTATATGGTTGAACTTTCTATTTGAAATTCAGCCGGTTTAATTCTAAAACGTATGTTAGGTCAATAGCAGAGCAAGAAAAATAATTTATTTGTTGTTCTTATGGCATAAAAGATAATGATTTGTGTGTTGTAATAGAGCATCATTAAAACCTGTCTAGTTTAGAGATGTGGCAGAAGGATTTGGAAAAGCGCATTCCATCTTCTCCATCTAAAGACTACTTACCATCTGGTTATGGCCAGATGACTCGGGCAAGAACTCTGTAACCTTTTTGAAGAAAAGCTAAGCATGTTAATTCCCTTTAAATAAAGTAACAAGGCAAAAATGATGTTGAAACCTTAAAAGGTTTTCACAGAACCTCTTGTGGTTTTAAGAACTCAGAAATTTACTACCTTTATTCTCTCAGATTTTTAGGAAGGTAGTCAATAAGAAACCCTCAGAATGATGTTTCCAATTTTAACACTGAAACAAAATATTATCCCATAAACATACTGCTGTAAATGCGCTGTCTCTGCCTGCACTGTGGTAAGAAATGGTTTGTAAACTTCAAGCATCTTGATCTTTCTGCAATCTCCTGATAACTGCTGGAAGTGTAAGAAGGTGTGCCAGTAAAAACACTGCTTTCTATTTCCTCTATTTCTTAATCATGTGTTTGCAACCACTGCTGAAAAGAGAACACTGATTTGGATCAGGTTTTGGTTTGATGTGATATGGTGGCTTTTGTGCAGAGATAGGCAAATTTTATGTTTCATTTTTTATTAGTGGTCTATAATTTTGTTCCTTAACAGACATGAAAGCATTTTACTTAATTGAAACCAGCGGATAGGGAAGGTTTCTGAATGGGTTCAAAAGTGCAGATGTAATTACCGGGCTTCAAAGGCAGTTTTGGAGGAGTTTTAGGTTGATAAGTTTCCCAAGTGTGAATGTGAATATTTAAAGAGATTTGCAAGGCATCTATGATGGAACAGGCCAGGGAGAAAATATGGCCCTCACAGTGATGTACCAATCAACAGTAATTGCATCATTTCATATTTAAAATAATACATGGCAAATTAATGAACACAGTAAATGTATGCTATGTGCTTAAATGCATCATTTTCCATTTGGAAGTTCAGTAAAAATAACCTAACTATGCCTACAAATTTAAATTCTTTTTTATTATTAAATTTTCCTTTGCAAATATGAAACAAACTGCTAGTAGTTATTAATATTACTGTAAGATGATATGTAAGGTAATATGTTCGTTTCTGCAGCAAGCAGTGCTTATTCCCTGTGGAGTGAGACTGCAAAGCTGCCTTATTTTTCTCTGAAGTACTGAAATAGAACTGGGGCATCCGTCTAAAACCAATACTTGAATGATCCAGTCTTTTATTAATTATATACAGATGAGGAACTCGCACTTTCCTTTATTTTATTTTTCTTTAAGAACCTTTTCTTTCCGGAGCTGCACAGAGATAGCATTTATTATATAAATAGTCCTAAACCTATTCACTTTCTCAGCAATGCTATTTTTATCAGTGGCCTCTGGCTGGTTCCATTATAAAGATGTTTGCATGTGTCTACCCATTTCGAAAGACGTGTGCAGCTCTAGTGTGTTGTCCTGTAAATAATGGCTAAATGTCATACTTAAAGGGAAAATGTGCTTTTATTCTTAATCCCCCTGCCCACTTTGCAGGACTGGGAGGTTTAGATTATTAGATATTAGGAAAAAAGTCTTCAGTGGCACAAGCTGCCCCATCCCTGGCAGTGTGTGAGGCTAGGCTGGATGGGGCTTTGAGCAACCTGGCCTAGTGGAAGGTGTTTCCTTTTGGGAAGGGGACTTGGAACTGGATGAACTTAAAGTCCCTTCAAACCCAAACCATTTTATGATTCTACAATGACTGGTGTACAGGAATGCTTTCTGTGATGATATAAGCTTCCCAGTGGGCAGCAAGGTCTGGTGCAAAGTGCTCTAAATTGCAGATGGACCTGCTGTGTCCAGCAGCATTACACTTTTGCTTCCTAGAGGTCTGGGGGAGGAACTGGTTCCTGCAGAGTTCAGAGCACAGGTGGGAGAACAGAGCTCTGATTCTCAAGCTGGAGAGTCCCCTGCAGAGGGTGGGGAGCATAGGAGAAAAAAATGTGCTTTGAACATTTTGCTTTCTCTTCACAAAACATCCATATAAAGGAGAATTTTGCCTTAGATTTTCATTTACCTAGAGACTTTTTACAAGGTGTGACTACTTGTCCTTTGTGTGATGCACAGGATCCCATCTTAGCAAAATAAACATTAATAACCTACTCAGCTTTTACAGTGGAAAATGCTATCGTTGGTCAGCTGTCAAGGGTTTCTTATATGACTGATGAGCCAGGCTTAGGCAACTGAAAGTTAAAAATCTGCTTTATAAAACATGTCAGTCATTTTTATTTACTTTTTTTATGACCCATTTTCCTTTTCATGAGCCCAGCTAATACCAAGTTGTGAGCAGTATTTAAAGGCTGCTAGTGACATTGAACTTGGAGCACAAGGCCAATCCCAATGCCTTACGTGAGGCTCCAGCACTTTCTTCTAATGCAAACCAGAGCAAAGCACAGACTGAGTAGCCCAGAAAATGGAGTTAGCTCTTTTTCACTGTAATTTAGTAAGTAGTGATCACTCTGTGAGAGTGATGATACTGTGAGATATCAAGAAGAAACTATATATTCATTGCGTATCGTATTACCTGTGCCAGATGTTCTCCTCTGAAATAGTTCATAGTGGGTGGCCTCCTTGGCATGCTACTGCAACCACCCCTGGGAATGGTTTTCCCAGCTGATGAGGAGCTCGGGGTGGGGAGGGGAAATCAGTGGGTGAATGACTGGCTCAGGCTCTGACTGGATTGGTTGTACTGGCATAGATGGTTATCCTGTTTCATGGTTGTAGATAGGTGGTAATTTCTGCTTACAAATCTTGGAAAGAAAATGAATTACAAAATATAAAATCAAAGGTGCTTCATACAGGAAACAACTGAGTTCTCACAGGAGAGCACCTCCAGCTGATAATTTAAAGCAAGAAAAATGTGCAACATATGCAGAAGACTTTTTTTTCTTTTTTATTCAATTATTGCCTTCTCCCCCACCCCTTTTCCTAGAAACAGCTAAGGGGTGCAGGGCAGGCAATTCTTGCAAAATGCTGTCAAATGCTTTCATTCTTGCTAAGTTAGGCAAGTCTGATTTTCCACCTCCTCCCCTCTCCTGGGGATTATGGAGTGGAAAAATGCAAATTTGACAACTGTGTAGTTTCTATAAAGAGTTCTCTCTTTACACTATTGCTTCGCTTGGAAGTCTCCACTGATGCCGTAATCAGAAAATGCATGGGGAAGAGTACAGTTGTTCAGGTTCCTGAGTTCCTGATCTACAGTAAAACAAATTGAGTGTGCAACAAATAGTGACAATCTAGCTGAAAGGTTAGTCACTACCTAAGACTGTAGAGACTTTGTTGATACAGTAGGAGGCAGAAGTTAAGTTTAGAGAAGTTGTACTTTTCTAAGTACAGAGACATCAATTTCATAGGTATGCTTTTTTCCTCCTTCTACATAGTTGATGGCTTGGGGTAGTGTTTTAAGGCTACGAACAGTTAATGATTAGACCCCTTGGGTAATCTGTTGATGTGAAAATTTGCTTCCTAGTCACATTAGTAAGGTGACTACTTAATCTAAAATTTAAAATGGTTACAACCAGTTCATTAATATTTGAAGCAGAGCTCCTGCATACTCACAGCTACAACAATGAAGGGAGGCTGTTGCTACCGAATTATGTTGCTATACATGCTGTCTTCTTCAAGACAGAGGATAATTGCAAGATCAAGGAGTCCAGCTATTGGAGATCATCTGAAAATCATACAGCTTAAACACCACAGAAGTTAATAATTTTAATACTGTGTGTGTGGTGTCTGTCTATGCCAAATAAGTTTCATTAGCATTTCTAGTGTATTTCAAAGACACACACACAAATTGATTTTTGCCTTTTGAGAATAGCTTCTTGGGGAATGTGTTACTCAAATGGTTTTTTCTTGAAAGAACTGCAGCTGAGATTTTTGGTTGATGGCAGTTGTACTTCGGGGCAGCCCGATCTGTGCTCTTGAACATGCTCTGTCTTCTGCTGGATGTCCTGCTAGATGGGTATATGTGAGATTCTGTGTGCCCCCCAGGAAGTCTGTCTTTTAGTGCATGTCTCATCCTCCTGTGAAACCTCAGAGCTCAGTAATGGCCATCCTAAAAGACCTGTTTCTAAAACCATCTGTATATTTGACAACTGAAGGAAGAAAGAGAATGACTTGAATGTCTTTTTCTTCTTGTTTTGGGGTCTACTCTGTTCAGGTTTTTTGTTCTTGTTTCTGTAGCTCTGCACTTATGGCCATACCTTCTTATATAGGGCAGGTGTGGAAATGGAATGAATGCAACTCATCATCATTGGGCTTATACACATCTTCTTTGAAAAGGCATTTGTTTTGGTGATTGTGATGTGCTACTGGGGAGCAGTGAGCAGGGCAGAGAAAGAAATACAAAAATATGTCTGCATGGCTGACTAGATAACTGAATAACAAGATTCTGTAAGAGTTTTTTGTCCTTTTTTATTCTTTGGAGGTTTGTTTTGTTTGTTTTTCTCCCCCTTGAATAGTTTAAAAGGTTTCAAGTTGTTCCACTATTCTGTGATTCTATGTATTTTTTGGAGACATCTGCTTGTGTTTTGAGTCTGCTTGGTAAAATGTAATGATATAAAACCTTTTCTAAAACTGACTTTTTACTGTTTCTCAAGTCAGTATCATTTAGTCATTAGGTTGTCTTATAAATAATTCATTCATTTTAAAATTCAGCTCTATACAGCAGTATGTTAATTCCTATATCATTTGCATCCACATATCCAAAGGATGGAAAGGTGCAGATTAAAACAGAGGATTCCAAACATATGTTATAGTCTGGGTTGACACAAGTTATTAGGTGCATTATTAAGAGCAATGCAGCAGTACTGGTGGAGGTTACCCAGCATTACTTTGCCATTTCCAATGCAATTCTAGGTCACCCTATCCTCTGGGGGCTGCAGGGAAAAGCATACAGTATTTAGGCAGATCAAGCCGTTGGAGAGTGGAATATATGAAAAAGATGGTAATATATAACAGGTCTTTTCTCAACAGTGGTAGGAAAAATGCCAAGCTCCTAGGCAGGTTACACTGTGGCTTGTATTTTAGTTTTGTCAGTTGAATAAATTTATGAGTGGTCAGCATTTTTCTCAAATGTTCTTCTGTCGTCTTGATTGATCTTGTGTCTTACAGAGCCAAAGAGAATGTTTGTGATCTTAAATCTGTAGAATTTAATAATTGCCATTAATGAATAGCATTGAAGACTTTTTTTTCTGAGATACGTTGAATGTCATTCTTCTCTGCTTCCATGGTAACGAATAGACACTGTACTGAATCTTTTAAGTCTTTGCTTCAGCCAACAGTTACAATTCAATAATAATTCAATTTAAAAACAGGGAACTCTGGCAATCCTGCAGCAACATCTACGTAATTGGCTCTTGGGTACAGCTACCCCTTGAAAGCTGGAATTTTGTGGATGGCTTCACTATGCTTCTAAATAATTGGTTTCCTCTCTCAAAAATGTAAAGGCTTTTCAACCTGGCTGTCTGTCTAATCTATGCTATTACCTATCCCACTGGCCTTTTGCTTCCTTTTCCTCCTTCCAAACCAGGTTCTGTTCTTTCACATTCTCCTAGTCCGAGTTCGAATGCCAATCCTGTTTGCAGGCATTTGTTTTGCAATTAATGAACATAAATCAGGGATGACACACTCATGGCTGCAGCTGGAATGTAGGCTGTGACTGAAGATGCAGAAGAGTAAGTTTTGCCATCTCTTCCCCAGTTACACCATAAACATATGGAAATAAAACATACTTTGAACCAATTTTTGCAGCCTAATCCATTGGGTAGATCTATTTAAAGCACTAGTGTTCATCAATGTGTACTGCTAAGGAGAAATAGAATTATGTTTGAAAAGTTGGTTTAGGACCTTAATCAGCCTTTTTTCCATTTTTGCTGAGGACTATGGAAGGTTGAAGGTTAAACAAGTACTGTTCAAATATTGGTGTATGTAATGGCAGGAAAAAGCATGGGATATAATCTGGCTTCTTCTTAAGAAGGGCTCCACTGGGCTTACTTTTCGTCTTGTGACTGATATTAAACATGGATTGAAGGAATACTTATGGCAACATTGTTCCAGGGTTTTGTAGCTGAAGTTCGTCTTAGATTAAAGACTACATGCATTATGATTTTTACAGCTGAGCTTTCTATGGCTTTTCTAGCTAAGAATTTAAGCTCATTATTTTGCAGTAAGATTTTTTTGCTTCCCGACATTATAACCTGATTTACAATGAATGCTTCTAGTAGTCTGTTCTTTCTTAATGAATATAATGAGGCTGAAAACACATGAAACACAATTGACAAATGCCATGTATTGATTTTAAGCCTGACCTGATTGACACACAAGGAGAATAACTAACTTGCCAATAATAGGCTATTTGTCTAGCAAAATAAGTGTTAAATCTTGGCAACTATTTGAAAGTGCTTTATGGGGTCACTGCTCTAAGTGCCTCTTAAAGCAGATCACTTACAAAAATCTATGCATCCCCTTATCACTAATATGCACATCTGCAAAAGTATAAAAGAACCATTATAGTACATGGAATGAGAGCAAGTGTAGAAGAAAACATGTCCATCATAAAACCAGAAAGTATCACTGAGTGCTGGCACTGTCCTCTTGGAAATCATGTTTTATTTTCAATATTGAAAATTCTTTTGGTACAAAAAGGTTTCTATGTTACATTAATATCAAATGAGATTTTTCTTCAAGTTACATTTCTTTAATGTCTGAAAGAATTTTTTCATGGGAAATTAATTTTATACATTCTTTTTTTTTTTGTATTTTTTTTTCTTTTCCCATTTTGCATCAGTAGCTATTATCACTTGCATCTAAATTTGGAAGCATACTGAAAAAGAGCAATGCCATTTACAGAGTGCAAAGGTTCTGTTGCATAAAGTTTGTCATAGCTGATTTGGGGGTTTCTGCCGTTGTTTCTGTGATGATAGTCTGCGCTTTGCTCACTCAGTCTTTGCTGCTGAAAGGGTTAATTAATCTGGGGTCTTCTTCAGGAGCTGGGGGGCCGAGAGGGCTGCCCAAAGGGCCATGGGCAGGGACTGATGCCCTGGACTGGACTGGAATGGGGTTGGCCCATGAGCAGGACGGAGGAGCCCCAAGGATGGGAGCCAGGGCTGGTCAGACACCTTAATGCCCTCAGGGCCTGAATGCAAGAGGAGCCAAAGCCCACAGTGCCTGTGGAGAGATGCACTTACTGCCTATAACAGTGCTGTCACGCGCTGGAAGCTCACATATAGTCTATCTATTAAAAAGTCTGTGGAACTGTTGTGCATGATGTTCCTTGTTTTAATTATTTCTGGCTTGTCATAAAGGATCCTGCTTGCAATTCAAAGAGCAGGAAATTCAATAGTTTAACAGCAGTCACTCAGTGGAAGTGTAGTACTGTCTTGTTTTAGTTTCAGGAATGAATGTGATCAGCTTGTCTTGAGTGGCATGGGCCACCCAAGTGAGTGAAGTTAAAATTATTTCGTGCCCTGTTTTTATACTGACTGTTTCTCCGTCGCTGTGAGCTTTATCTGTAAAGTTGCTCTTTTTTATCTGTGACGTATTTTTTGGGTAACCTGTTGCTGTCTACTTGCTGGTGGTACTTTGAAGTGTACTTTGAATTAATGCTGACACAAACAAGCAGGAGCTTGGAACTCGCACAGCTTCAACATACTCCTTTTGAAATACATTTAAACTGCCGCCTTGCATTTATGGATTTGTGTAATGTGTAAGCTTGGTGTTTAAGCAGTCCATTTTCTTTAAGCTAGGAAGTGAGAGGGAAGCGCTCTATGGTTAGATGTGTCACTTCTTACATTAAATATAAAACTGAACAGGGGACTCTGGCGGTGATTAGATCAGCAGCTTTCTCTGAACCAGATGCATCATCCCCCATATCCTAACCAGATTCCAGCTCAAGCAGTTGCACTCTGCTCAGCTACTGATTTCCACTGGCTCCAATATTTGAGTCTGCTTTGCTTTTTACACTGTTACTGTGTTACTCCCCTGTGCAGCTAAACCTTTTTATCCCTTTAGTTGGGAGCCTTTCTGAATGGATAGAAAGTAATTGCAATGAATAAATCTGTTTATAGTAGATTTGTTAAGCGGCTGGGATTCCTCGGTAGCCAGATTATTTGTAACGCATTATGTGTATTCGTATTGTTTCCTCTTGTAGGTTTACATAGGAGTGTGCATATTTACAGGCATGGTCCATAATATTTAATGGTGCATTTTTCTGAATAGACTCTAGTGGTCTAAGAAATATTAGAAGTAACAGGACTGTTTTGACATTATGTCTTTGCTGGTGGAGGCATAAAGATTTGAGTGCCTTTTGGAGGTTTCTATTGAGTTATAAAGAACCTGTGTAATCTCAGGCAGTCAACTGGAGATTCTGGCATCACCTTGTTCTTTAAATGACATGTTGCATTCTTCGTTGATTATAAATTGTACTGTTGCTGCTGCAATGGGGAAAAGTTTGTGTTTGTTTTTATTGTTGTTGTTTGTTTGTTTTAATCTTAAATTATTTTTGTAATTAAGAAAGTGCTAAGCCAGCAGTTTTTAGCAGATTGGCATGCGTGGATAGTGAGTATTTCCATGCTGCAGTTTTAGCAAGTGTTTGTTCAAAGTGCTTACCTTTGCTTTGTGCTCTCTCTCTCTCACACAGCCAAAACCCCTCTGATTGCAAAATAATACTGGACAAGTATTTTGGACGTTGATGTGCTCATTCCTTTGGGTGATGCACCTTGCTCCTCATTCTCAACACCTCTCAGAGCTCTAAGGCAGGCTTACCTACACAGAGAAGCACATACAACCCCATTGCAGTGACCGCAGTGCTGTAACATCCCTGGATATCCCGGAGTTTTCTCCATGTGGTTGTCTTAGGGTGGCATGTTTGTTGTCTCACCAGCTAATATTTGCAGCTGTCTTGAGTACAGCCTGGAAGCGTCTGTTCTGAGCTGGCTTGCAAATGTGCAGCACTGAATGAATGCCTCAGCCATTCACACCGCTGACTTGGCATCTGGTTGGAGTGTGCTATAGTGGCCCTCTGTTGTCTGAATCAGCTTTGGAAGGCCATGAGCTAGAAAAAGCTATTTGAGATTGTGGGTTAAAGCTTAAACAGGGGAAGTTTAGATTTGATATAAGGAGGAAGAAGTTCTTTACTGTAAGGGTGGTGAGGCACTGGAATGGATTTCCCAGGGAAGTTGTGAATGCTCCATCCCTGGCAGTGTTCAAGTCTAGGTTGGACATAGCCTTGGGTGACTTGGTTCAGTGTGAGGTGTCCCTGCCCGTGGCAGGGGGGTTGGAACTAGATGACCTTAAGGTCCTTTCCAACCCTAACTATTCTATGATTCTATCATTACAATGCTGCTAAAGATTTTGCAACCTTCCTGGTGTGGAGTTAGATAGCTGTAGAGAAGTTGCTTCATCTCTGACAGTACAGGTGATACAAATTTTATTGTCTTCAAACACGTAACAGTATTTCCTAGATTTGTTTCCAAGCTATTTTTCTTTCTTTTTTTTTTTTGATCCCCTCATTTTTTTTTGTGTAAATTTTTCTTAAATTTGTTTATTTGAAATTTGCTTGGGAAGCATGAAAAGGCTTACATTCTAGTGAAATCACCTGAAACCGGCAGCTGGGGTATTGGTTGAAACTAACCCCACCCCTTGGCCCCTCCAAAATACCAAAAGACTTGGAATAAGATTGTAAATATAAGAAAATACAAAGTGACAGTTTATTACCAGTCGTTCTAGATTGCTGTCATATTGATATGTTTCTTCTATCATTCAAATAAAGAACAAATTAAATTACGGTGGTATTAACATGCCTGATAAAATTTACAGTGTTAATACTATTAGAAGAAATTATTATGGTATCATATAAAATGTTGCATATACTAGAGGAGGACCTGGCAAACAAACATGCCTTCAAAGTTTATACAACACTATGTATTTCACAAATAACCTGTGATGTGCAGAATCATTTGTGTGTTATTCATCAGTTTATTTGGTGGCCTTAGATTTTTAGAAGAAAATGATTGTGTATGCGGTGATGAAGGGGGTTGCAGAGGTGCAGTAAGCTGCCTGTTCCCAGCAGATGGCAGGAGATCCTTGTCTATTCCAATCAGTCGCAAGTTGGGCGCAGTACAGGTTGCCTTGTGTGTATTGATGCTTTTGATATGTTATCTGATTAATGCAGTATACTCCACACATAGGCAGGCACCTTTAAGGCCGTGGAGTACTACTGCATGTTGTGCTTATGAAACTTTTATGAAGATTGACCTTGCTTGGGATTATTCCGAGTCAGAAACCTTTGTACCAGGTTGAGGTGAGGCATTTGGGAGCAGATGGTAGAGGAAGGGTGCTATGTGTAGGTTGGTGGCAGTAGGTTTGCCAGGCCTGTCTCGGCTGTGCCAAGTAGCACAGGATGGCTGTGGGATGGAAGAGATCCCACTGCTCAAGATGCTGCTGAGACTTTCAAAGAAACTAAGGTCATACTGCAGCTGAGGTTGTGGCAGGGCTGCATCCATGTTCAGTGCTGGGCAGGCAGCACTTGTTAAAGGAAATCAATTTCCCCTTTAATGATTTAAGCAACTCACTGAGTGCCAGGTACAAATTCCTCTTCATGCAGGGAGAGCGCACATTATTTTTAGAAAGACCATTGGGTGAAGGTGGATATTAGATATTTTTGTCAGGTACTAGAATTTTAAGGCAAACAACCCTTCATCTGCTCCAGAGCCAATTATGTTAATGGTCTCATAGATCTAAAAGCTGTGTCCGTATGTCAGGCATGGGCCTCTCACACA
Source organism: Forpus xanthops (assembly GCA_032466535.1). Lineage (NCBI taxonomy): Eukaryota > Metazoa > Chordata > Aves > Psittaciformes > Psittacidae > Forpus > Forpus xanthops. Next base: position 60,349 of record JASSUY010006437.1, read on the forward strand.
GAATCTCTGCATGCAGATAAAAGAATACCTTATGTAAGATATGTGCATACCACAGATTAAAGTAACACACTTTCTGTTGGGTTTGTGCTGTGATCTTTCAGTAAATGTCAGTAATGTATTTTAATGAGTAAAAATGCAGTAGCAGAGAACTGACTTTTGTTTTGTGTTGATAGTAGTTGTTTCAAGTTAAAACCAAAACAGAATAGGATAAAGTACAGGGAATACTAAGGATCTAAACCTTCCCAAAGAGAGCATGGCTTATGACCTGCAGAGATTGGGGTTTTTTTGAGAGCTGGTAGTTTTTCAGCTAATAGCTTAGATAATTATGCACATCTGTGTGTTATGATAATAACCAATTGTGGTAGAGTAAAACCAGAACTGTGAGGACACCGTAGTATCTATAGGGCTATCCCTGTTAACCACATTCTATGGAAGGCACTAGAATTGTAAACATCAGGTCAAGACTCATGTAAACCAGTTTAATAATGGGCAGATAGTTCGGCTTATATCTGCCTATCAATAGACATGATGCTTTTGTGAGTGATTGAACAGGTTTGAGGGCAGAGTGTTGTGTTTTCCTTTCTTTTTTTCTGGTAATATTTTTAGTGAGATGAGTTTAATCAGGGCTGAGGAGCAGTGATAGAGGGGAGCCTCTCTGCTTAAGTGCTACAGTAACCTCCCACTGAGAGAGGAAGTAGACCGCAGCGAGACAGAGAAGCTGAAATAACCCACATTTCCTTTCAGCCCCCCTGTAACTGTAGCTGTGTTACTCAGCAGCACCTATATAATCTCCTATAAGGTGAGAAATTAACTCACCTTAATCTAGGAAATGAAATTAATCTTGGGGAGCCCCTCTGCTAGCATAAATCTACCTTTGAAGAGAAAATTGTGACTACTGCTTGCTACCTTTGGCTGGTTTTATCCTTCATACCATTTCATCCTCTGACACTCTTTAATTCTGGTAGCACTGACAATTTTCATAGCCTCCTCTGAGTGCTAAACTACGAAAAGTTAAGTGATGAAAGTGGAATGATAGCTGTGAGTGAGAAAGATTTCTGCAGCCCTTTTGTTTCACTTGTCGAGGTGAACATGTCAACAGCTGTCAGCCAATAATGCTTATTCCTCTTACAGCAACATGATGGATCGATATGTGTACCAAAATATGTTAGAAATTGAAATAAAATATGCATTTTTTCATAATCTATCAGCATTATGATGGCACAAAAAAGCCAGTCTTATGAATAATACAGAGCTCTGCAGCGGGCATTATGTACTGTAGGTAATAAATGTGATGTCTCTCCTAGACTACCAGGAGAGTTGTAAAGCAGAATGCATTAGTTCTGCTTTGTGATAATAAATCATTTTAGTTTGTCAGAAGGCTCTGGCTAACTTTTACTCCTGAGGTATGAAAGAATGCAGTGCCATACGGCTCTGGATGGTTTCTGAAGTGTTTAGGCTGGCTCTGAATCTCCTGGGTAATGTTTTGAGTGAGCGATATGATTTAGATAACAGGTGGCAGTATTTCTCAGGTATCGATGTTGTGATGCCTTCCGTTGTTTTATTGCCTAGAGTGGCTGATTTCATCCTAACTGGAACTGTAGCTCTTCTCTGATGTTTTGTGTTCTATTTGCAATATGGCTCCATGTCTCTCTGAAGAGCTGCGTGAGAATACAGAGTGACAAGCTGTGCTGCTGCTTGGGCATCTTTGGAGGGGGCAAAGAATTCAATCACTCTTTGGATTTCATTTTACACACCTAAGCACTGGTTTAGGCAGTTGTTGTAAAAAGCTGCCTTTCCCTAAGCTTCTGTGTATATCAGCTGATCATCACTGCAGACAGACCAGGTGATGGCAACACAGAGTAGATAGAAGCAGACCTGGGCTGATTATGCAAGATTAGAGAAAAATGTATAAACTTCAATAAGATCTGTGAGTTATCTCAAGCTCATTAATTTCAGTTTAATTTCCAGATCATTATGTATTGTGGTGTTCTTACAAAAGATAGTTGGGTCTCACTAATCCTGCTTTCCTAATCTGCACGATTCACTATTTAGATTTAAAAAGATGGGGTCTCCCCACTTTCTAGCCAGGATTTAACAGCACAAAGTATAGTGAAATGTCATAAATAAGTTTTATCGTCTGTACAAAATATGTTACAGTGTATATGCAGCATATTGCCAAGTATTATCAAAAAAAAAAAATAACTCCATCTATCTAACTGCCTGATATTATGTTCAGTGTCACTGTAGCTTCTCTTATTTTTTATGTTTCCTACTGGAAGAAACCTTTATTTATGAAGTTTTAATGGACTTTAACATCCAAAATGATTAGAAGACCAATCCTGTGTTCCTGACTATACCTTGCAGTGTTTTTGTAGAGGTTGATACATATGAGGATCTTCAGATACCCTAAACAAGGTTCACACTGTATAGGAGCAGCCTACCAGGTGTTTCAGGTGCTCACTTCTGCCTTTGGCACTCTGACCACAACCTCCTTTCCTTTTTCTTGTCTTTGGCGAGGTCTTCTATCTGCAGACTGTGGTGTGCTTTGACAATGGCAAATGCTGAGTTTCCAGAGTTACTTGTTCAACTTTTCCTCATCTGTGGACTTGTCTTTTCATGGAATATGATTCTCCACTGCAGAGTTTGCTTTTAAGACATTGGTGCCAAGCCCAAAGAATGGTTGGTTTTACACACCATTGCTGCTGCTGCATGCCTTGGATGCTGCTGGAGGGGGGCAGTGGCACTTCAGGAGAAACTAGTGCCTGCTCAGTTGTCAATGGAGACAACAGAGAGCTTCTTCATAGAGCATCAGCTCTTTCTGCTCTCTGTAGAAAAGCAGAAGGAGTGGGGAGCTCTCAAGTGCTTACATGGAGACTTTGTGACTCCCTTTGCCTTGCCCTTTGTACTTTGCCCATCATACTCCAGGTGCTTCCCTCATCTAGGATGCATCTATGTACTTGGTTTAATCCTCAACATGTGCGATATGTGCAACAGAGTGTGTAGGAATAGCTTGGCTCTGTACGTTTTCCATGAAGAACAGCAGCTCCTAATATTTTTTCTGTGGGTTGGTGCGCACAGTGCTCTGTATTCTGGCCTGTCTACTGAAATTACATTGCCCAGACCTCAGCTGAAGTTTTCCTTGGAAGACTTTGTGGCTCTCGAGTTACAGCCCTTTAGAATGATTGATCTGTTCTTATAGAGCTCTGGATGGTGTGATTAGTCTCATATTTATGGTAACTGTAAGCATTCCAGCTTCAAGTAATTTAGTGATATTTTACTCTGGAATTGTTCATGAAAAGTATTGTGTACTTTAAAGAATGGCAATAACTTTAAAAGGATTTTCCTGCAAATTGAAGTTGTAATGTGATTACTCAGTGTTGTGACTAACGGTCTTTCTCTTGTTTAGCAGTTAAATAATAATAAGCAGTTCCATTAGTGTAGTTAACAAAAAAAAAAAAGTGTACTTTTTCTTGTGGAAAAGCAAACAGCTGTTTGGGGAAGGGTGTTTTAAGGCAGTGGTGTGCTGTAACTTGTACCTTGCCTTTACCTGTTTTCAGTTCTGGCAGTGTGTTCTTCATATATTTTTCCTCAACCTACCCTAGTCACTATATTGCTATTTTATTTGGACTTTAGCAGCTGTGTGCCTAAACTGAAATTTAATTCTCAATGTTCTGTGTAGTTTTGAGAGGAGAATCTGAATGAATCAGTGAAATGCTGTAGTCCATCTTGTCTGACAACGGGAAATAAAGAATTTGCAGAACAAGTTTTCTTAGGTTTTGGTGTATGGAACTTCCTCTGAAAATAAAGAAAAAGCTGATGCACAGAAAAATTAAGCATCATTGCAAATCTCAGTGATTCTATCAATAACTGTCAATTATCATTTCCCTATTCTTGGAAAAATATCTCTAAAGCTTCAAGACTCCCTGAAGAGTCTTCTCTTACCTTTTGATTTATCCTTAGTCCAAATAAACACCAATTTCCTTGTTCGTGAAAACAGGAAAAAAGCTGTATTTGGGTTGGTTAAAAGAACTGCTGGGGCCAAGGCTGTCTCTTCCATGCTGGAGTCTGGTGTGCTCAATCCAGCATGCAAAGGCGTTTGTTGGCAGAGCCCTTATGTCTAACCTTCACCTACAGGTCCCGCCTGCACCTGCTAGCTCACTGCATGATCACAATGTCACTGTGCTGGCTTTGAAACATTCATTCCCTTACTTAGAAACTTTTGCCACAGTATTTTGCTTGACAGTTTCTGATTTTCCTTTTCAGGATACCTTTTAATGGCTTTTGTATAGCTAACACATTTTGAAGTCCTGGTTATTGCTGTGGGCTTTTGGTGAAACAAGAATTGATCTTTTAAATCAAGCTGACTTTATCATAACACATCACAAAGTGCAAGAAATGCTTCATCCCTGACAGAAAGAAGTTGCTTTGCAAATTACAGGAGAATGTGACATAGACTATTTGATGTAATAGCTGAATGTTCTTTCAACAAAACATGATGTAGACTCTGTTCTTTGATCTCATTTGTCCTCTTAAAACTCATTTCTCAAGTGTTTCATGTCTGCCTGTTCATTTTCTATGTCACTCAGAGTAATGCAGTGCTGCAAAAAAAGAAGACATTGATATAAGTGTTAATGCTGAAAACTGAAGCTTCAGAATGTTATTGCACATGAACAGCTTTATTACAGACAAACCTGTTCTTACAGGTGCTCCGTAGAGCTGTTACAGAGAGTAGAACACCTGGAATCTTCAGACTGGATTTTGAAGAGTTTGGCACTTGGGCACATTTGTGTTTTCCTAATGTGTGTTTTCCATTTCAACTTGCCTTTGTCAGACTGTAAATAGTCTATTTGCCATGTATAGTCTTCACAATAAAATGCATTGTGAGAAGGGAGGTATAAGCACAATGAAAACAGGGTCTTTCCATATGCATCCCTAAGACATAAAGCATATTTATTGTTACTGATGAGTTTTTTGATACCAGGAACTGCATTGATGCATTAATCTGCAGAACCTCCCATGAAAGTGGAAAAAATAACATTTCCTCAAATTTAAGAATATTATACTGTCAGGATAAGCGCTGCTGGATGGAAAATTTAGGAGAAGGGTTCAAAGCAAGACATCCAGATACATGCTGAACTTTTGTGAATATATGACCAGATGTAAATGGGAGAAGTAACTAAAATCGCCTGACAATTTATGGCTGATAGTCAAAAGAAGGTCTACCTACAGGGAAAACATTCCAAGCCCAAATACGGGTTGGCCAGCGATTGGATTGAGAGCAGCCCTGAGAAGGACTTGAGTGTTGGTTGATGAAAGCTCAATATGAGCAGGCAGTGTGCACTTGCAGCTCAGAAACCAACTGTATCCTGGGCTGCATCACCAGCAGCGTGACCAACAGGTTGAGAGAAGTGATTCTCCCCCTCTACTCCACTCTTATGAGACCCCACCTGCAGTACTTCATTCAGCTCTGGGGTCTCCAACACAAGAGGGATGTGGACCTGCTCAAGCAAATCCAGAGGAAGACCGTGAGGACTATCAAATAGCTGAAGCTCATCTCCTATGAAGGCAGGCTGAGAGACATGGGCTTGTTCAGCCTGGAAAAGAGAAGGCTCATGGGAGATCTTACAGGAGCCTTCCAGTACAGAAAGGAGGCCTACAAGAAATCTGAAGAGGGACTTTTTAAAATAACATGTAGTGGCAGGACAAGGGGGAATGGCTTTAAACTGACAGAGGATAGATTTAGGAAAATTCTTCACTATGAGGTTGGTGAGACACTAGCACCGGTTGCACAGAGAAGCTGTGTCTGCCACATCCCTGCAAGTGTTTAAGGCCAGGCTGGATGGGGCCTGGTTGATGAGCAGGTTGATGGGGCCAGGTTGGATGAACAACTTGATCTAGTGGAAGGTGTCCCTACAGTTCTGTGGTTCAAGTAATTTTTCTCTCACATCTCAGAAAGCCAACCATATCCTGGGCTGCATCAAAAGGAGTTTGACCAGCAGGTGGAAGGAGGTGATCCTGCCCCTCTACTCTGCTCTCCTGAGACCTCACTTCGAGTATTGCATACAGTTCTGGTGTCCTCAGCATAAAAAGGAGATGGAACTGTTGCAGAGGAGGGCCATGAGGATGATCAGGGGACTGGAGTACCTCCCCTTTGGAGACAGAATGAGAAAGTTGGGGCTGTTCAGCCTAGAGAAGAGAAGGCTGTGTGGAGACCTCATAGCAGCCTTCCATTGTATGAAAGAGGCCTATAGGGATGCTGTGGATGAACTGTTCATTAGTGATAGAACAAAGGGTAATGGGTTTAAACTTAAACAGGGAAAGTTTAGATTGGATATGAGGAAGAAATTCTTTACTGTAAGGGCGATGAGGCACTGGAATGGGTTGCCCAGGGAATTTGTGAATGCTCCATCACTGATGGTGTTCAAGGCCAGGTGGAGCAGGGCCTTGGGTGACATGATTTAGTGGAAGGCATTCCTGTCCATGGCAGGGGAGTTGGAACCGAGTGATCTTAAGGTTCAAAAGCTAATGGAGCTTTATGAAAAAAAAAAAAAAAAAAAACAAAAACAAAAAAAAAAAAAAAAAAAAAACAAAAAAAACAAAAAACAAACGTAAAAGGCTAAAAAACCTCCAAACCCACCAAACCAAACAAAAAAACAAAACTAAACCCCAACTTTATATGTTTTCAGCTACAGGTCATTCTTGACATGTTGCTTAATGGTTCTCATAAAGAGTCATTAATTATCCCCAGTACTCTTTTAAAAAATCTGAGTTGAAAACCCCTGTTCTTCCATCTGTGTTGGTAAAACTACTTCCAAAGTCTTCAGAAATACTGCAAGATCTCGAAATGTATCCTAGCACGAAGAAAATGCTTAGGCAATATCTTTGTAATGAATTTCTGCAGTCAATTGATTTTTAACTTTTTTCTCCTTGTTCCTATTCCTCTGCATTCTCTTGCTCTGAATTCTTCAAACTCCTACAGCACTGCCTTTGTGAAAGCACAGTGACCTAGCAGAGTCATAGCTAGTATTGTGTGTAAGTAGGAGGTAATGGGAGTTTCTTAACGCTTTTGATAATGCGTGACCCGTAGTGGAGAAGCATCATTGATAAAGTATATGTTGTGTTTTCTTAATAGAACTTGCTTTTGCTAAAAAATCCAGAGTATTTTGACCTAAATTTCTGTGCAAGTATGTTTAAGCTCCATGCCCAAGGGATTAATTCTTTGATGTTTACAGAGTGTGGAGATTTGGAAATGAAGAATTACAGGAAGCAATGTTAGGAAAAGAACAGTTTTCCACTTAAGACGTGAGACAAGTACTGACTAGACTTGTTTTCATTTCCTGTACCCATCAAAACATAATGTATCACTTAACTATTGTTTATATTCAGAGAAATGCATTGTTCTATAAAGTACCTTTTCACTTAAGACTTTAGTGCATTTTATATTTTCAAGTGAAAAAAAATGCTATACTATAGCACTTATTATAAGTGTAAGAACTATTTATTCCTTATCATTTGGTCCTATCTGGTCATAGCTCCAATGTGGACATCGGCTGCTGAAAGTGTTCAGCTGGCTCTTCTATTTAAACTTCCCCATTGTCCTCTTATCTAACCCATTCTTAGGAGCATATCTGAGCTTGCATGACACTTCGGTATCTACTGGGCCTGCAGTTGTGCAAGTTGGACTAGTAATGACAGAGTTAAAACTTAGAGAATTTGTTTTGTTGCAAAAAAAAACCCCAAAAACAAAAAAAAAAAAAAAAAAAAAAAAAACCAAAAAAAAAAACAAAAAAAAAAAAACCAAAAAAAAAACCCACAGAATTCATCATGGACAGGGAACTGTCATTCAGTGAATCTATTGCTAACACCCACATTAGTATGTAGACATTTCTGCTTAGCCTATTCCAGCACAATCAGTTCAGTTCAAATGGTTCAGTTCTGCAAGGCAGCCAGAACCTGAAGTGTGCACCTCTTCTGTGCAGAGGTGGGGCCACGTTCTTGAAAGATCTTGGGAGGAGAAGCTCCGCACACCCAAGTTTCAGCTCCAAAGGATTAAACCAGATAACCACACAGAAGATTTTTTGGAATGTAATGAATAAAAGAGAATACGTAAGTTTGAAGGTCATAGTCTCTGTCATTTATTTATTTATTTTTTAAACCGATACCTATTAGCAGTATTTATCTGATTACTTGCTGTTCTGTTGAATTTGCAACTCAACCATGCATTAGGTTAGCAGTTTTTATTGTTAAAGGCCATTTAGAAGCTGTTATTTATTGATATCTTGTATAATTTATATTTTTCATCTTCAGATAGTAATAACACAGTGTGATAGTATTATTTTCTGATGATGTGCAGAGTGAGGAAGCTGTGCAGAGCAATGCATTTGATATTATGTTAATCAATGTGATGATTTGATGTGTATATTCCTTTAATTGTTTAGCTGTTTGTTGTCACTTACCACTGACTACTTTAAGAACAATTTCTCTTTTATATGCATACAGTTAACTCCCCTAATACCTTTCCTAGGGGATTATTCCACATGTAGGTAGTGTCCATGCCAAGCAGATGAATGAATAGTGACATGTTTCAGTAGTTTCCAAAAGCAGCAATGAGTTTCTAGTGATGCTTTTATAACTGAAGTGGTTTTGCAACTGCAATAGGTCTATAAAACCTCTAATTAAAATTAATCTATTATACACACCTTGTTGTATGCAGCATTTGCCTTAGGGAAAGCACCAATAGGTTTCCAATTTTCACAGTGATCATTATGATTTCTTTGGAAATGACTCCATGGAAAGATTCCTAATTAGCCAGGTGCCATATTAGAATATGGGGAGTTGGGGGAATGGGGAAAGCCAGTAGGAAAACCTCATAGCCTGTGAAGAGTCTCTGAGAGCCCATAGCTTTATCTCCAAAGATATTTGCAGAAATCTCTATAGTGGCCATCAAAAACTTTGCATTGAATATCTCTCAGATACTTTGTGAAATTCTCACCATCCACATTAGCAGTCCTGTTGGCTGTTGCTATTTTGAACTATTGTTTCTTGCTTATCTTCTGTAACCATTCTTAGAAAATCTCAAAGAAGAATGGAGATATCTTCTACAGATAGAGCACTCAAAATGGTTCGGCAATCACTAGTTTTTGAAGTGCCTGAAGGACTATCTGGACTATCTTGTGTCTGCCTTTAAATGTTGGCTTTCTGCTCACGCATGAAGCAGATGAATCTTGAAAACGTGTTTCTTCCCTTCCTATTTCTGATGGAAAAACGAAATTCAGAAGGAAATGGCTGTTGTGACATTTCCTGTTCTGAAACCTACTGTCAAAGCCGGGAGAGAAAAGCAGTCTGTGTATCTCATGCATTCATGTCCTGCTGCTTCAGTATCAGTATTTCTGTAGGTCAGGAAGAGTAATGACAAAGCCACACGCATTCAAAAAGCAGTAACAGTCTTAGTTGTAGCAAGATTTATATTTCTTTGGTATTAGATCATTTTTAATGGCCACTGCAGCATCTGACTAGGGTCCTGCATGCTGGAATACCTCTAATTAGTTGACTTGTTTGCAGTGTGTCCTGCTGCTTTTCGTTTGTCTTGTGTTCATTTTTACAATGTTAAGTGTGTGGTTACAACTTGTGGCAAGGTGTAAGGAATGCCATTTTTTCCTTTCTGGTCTTCTACAGCCAGTTGTTTGTGTGTGGATTTTGTTTGCACAGTTCTTGACCCTACCCACCCAACCAGAATTTGGTGGACAGAATGGGGAAAACTGGCTGCCAACTGACTGTTTAACTGCTAACCAAATGATGCCCCTTTTCCCTCCCAAGATCCAAAAAGGTTAAAACACAGGATGCTGAATATGGTTTTACAGTGGCTTAGGCTGTGCTAATTTATTTAAACAGGTAAAAATTTGTGTGTAGGTAAAGCCTTCCTAAAATGGAACATCTTACTTTGCATTTGAGCAGTTTGTTTTTCCATCTGCTCTTATTTAATTTGAAAACTGGTCCCTGGTACATTGAGAAATCATTATGTGATTATGTGCCTTCAGTTTATGCTGTGTTTCACTGATGCTAACATTAGGCAGATAAAACTGACACTTTTCCCTTTACGTGCTGGTGGCTGGCTAGATGGGTGTTTTCAGTTTTGTGTGCTATGAAGATTTTTGCACCAAGCCATTTGCAACTGACTTGAAGGGGGTTGCTCATATTTTCATGAGAAGTAGGATTTGCTGGTCACTGCAAGGCCAAACTTACTGCGATACAGTGAGAGACAGTGCAGCTTCAGTTCCTCTATTATTCTGTTCTTTATTCTGTTTTTTCAATTTATTTCTGTGCTTACAGAACTTCCTTATTAGTGTTAAAACTTAGTAGTAAAACTACTGTGGTGTATAAAATACTGTATATTAGCCTGGTTTAAGCCAAAATATGGACACCCCCTAAATCTTGCCATTGTTTAACTGAAGTACCTTAAAACTCCACAGTCAGTTAATTCATACCTTTTGGTTGTCAGCATAGCATTACATCCAGGAGAATGTTAATACTCTTTTACAATTTCTTCATAAAACATTAAAGTAATCAGGATGGTGAGTGTGAAGAGAATACAGAAGAAAAGTGCAATTATCCTCTCCTGTGCATTTTTTCATTAAGTGAATCTGACCTTGTGGATTGATCCATGTCTTTACTCTGCAAATTCTGTCTGGTAACTTCGAGCAAAGTGGCCAGTTACTACTGAGCGTGTGAATCAAATTGTTTCAGGATTGTAGCAGCCTTCTGGAGCCACAGGCTTGTTTGACGTTGTCTTGTGTGTCATGTCACTTATATATGCTGTCTGCTTTTCTTCAGTTGTGGTAACTGTCTAATCTGAAATTTAGAAGTTACTTGTGTCCATGGAAATGTTTGCCGCCCTTTCTCTGGAATGAATCTATGGATTACTGTAAATTCAAACTGGTGGCTTAATAGAAAATTTCCTCTTTTTTAAGGCTAGGATTCATTTTTAAGGGTTTTGACTTTGATTTTCAAATATTATAAAGCCATGGTGCATTGCAGAGAATGATCAAAATTACCCATATAATTGCTCCTTCATACCTTACAGTTAATGAATTACTTTCATCACACTTGTCAGTACACTTAGAACAAAAACCTTCATTTCTTAATCAGGGTTTTTTTCTGTATTGTTAGTGGGTTTTTTTTTTTTTGATAGTTTTTCTATCTATCTTATTCTCTGCTAAGGCAGCAGACTGCTGATTTTTGATTTTGCCAGGTCTCTACTTCTATTGCCTTACTATCACCTCAGATGAAAGCTTTCAGACTCTGCCTTGACTAAAGCAGCTGGAGCTTGAATTGAGTCCAGCTTTTGCTAATATCCTGCCAAGTACTTAACCAAGTCAATCTAGAGGTTGCTTGACAAATCAAATCATAATCTGTAGAAAGTATGGGACAGAAAAGACATCTCTATACTCATGGCTATAGCTATACATGGAGCAACTTCGTGAATCTTTGCCGGGTCTAGACTGTCTTTTGGGGATATTATCAAATATATTATGAGGTTGGATCAGGCCAAGTTATGTTCAAAATTTAGCAAAAAAATTAAAGTGAAGGTAGCATTACACTGTAAATGCACATATTTAAAGGTATGTGTAAGCATGGCAGAGGACTCATCTGGATTTTAAGTACATGAACTGTCCTGTGCTGAACTATATTCTCATTTTTAAACTGCATTTCACTCTTTATGAAGATAATTTTATTTGATATTGACCTTGGAATGTAATTCTGAAATACTATGGCACACATTTAAAATGTAAATCTAAAATTTACCTAGCTGCTTTAAGCACTGAAGGATGTGATGGGACAGCAGAACTGCGCGGGGTCACTTTGAGTAGTTGTGTTCAAAATGTTAACCTGATCAGTTCTCCAGCAGCCAGCCCATGAAATTATATGACAAAACCACTTAAAACACTGAAAGAGAATGAACTGCACTTTCAAAATACAGTACAATTTATTTCTTTTTTTTTATTTCTGTAGGAAAGGAGTTCAGGGATTTTTGCAATGACCTCAATTTCAGAATACAAAGTGCGTCGTTTGAGGGATGAATCATAGAGGTGCAGAGATCTGCTCATAAAAACTGTGTTGAAGGCAGGATCTCGCTGAGCTACATCCATGAGCAGTATTACTTTCTGTACTGTAATCTCTCCAGTGAAAGTCAGTATGACTTCAAATTTGAAAATAGTGCCCCAAAATAATATTGATACGACTGAAAACAGAAGCAGCTGAAGAGAGGGACAAAGGCAGTTTGTTTGGATGAAAACTTTCCCAATTTTGCACATAGATTTGAGACATATTTCATGGGGGAAAAAGAAAATAAGCCTCAAATGTGTGCCATAAAAGCTCCAGAGAAATGCCCCTAAAAATCACCTTTTAAATTATGCTTCATCATATTTCACTGAAGGTAGCAATCAACCAGAGGCTTATTGATTTATTGTCCAATTTCAACTAAGTCAGAAAATAGTTGGATATTGTGTCAGCTGTCATAAATGCGTGAAATCCTTTCCTCTAGTTCCTTGTTCTTCAGCATGTATCGATATTCCATTTTAAAACTATCCTGATGTCCTCTCCCCACTTTCCTATAAAGAAGAATGTTCCTCCGCCAGGTGACCTCCTGCTCTTCACATGGGTCAGTCTTCAGAGCTGTTCAAAGTACGTTTTTAATCCATCACAAAACAGATAGATATACACCCAATTTTTTCACTGTATACATATTTATTATATCAGTGCAGGAATTTAGCATAGATATTTTCATCTGAAAAAAAGAAAAAACAGTTCAATGCATGAACATTTCGCCATATGCCTTCACATAAATTTCACGGAAGAGTTCCTTCTAGAAGCTCCAATCTGATACCCATAAAACGAAAGCTTTTGTGTAAGTGTAAGGTGAATAGAGAAATGCTGCAAGCTTCATTTAATTTCCTTGCTGACTTTGTACTTACTTGCTGTTGAAGGTTTTTTGTGTATTTTCTTTGATCCTGCAGTCAAGTATATTCATTAATTCTTAATGTAGACCAAGCCCACAACTCACTTTATCTTCCAGCTAAATTTAACAAGTTCCCACTGTGCTTTACGGTATACTCCTGTACCTACACAGTGACCCTCTGCAGCTAAAATGGAATACTGAGTTAGTGGTGTTTTGAAAATGCACATATAAATGTGACTTCTATTATCTCACTTGTTTTTCACTGGCTTGCCCTGGGGAAAAAAAGGAAAGAAAGAAATTAAGATGGTGATAATGACATATATACTGTCTAAGTGAAGGCCCAGTCTAAGAAGAGCTATTCGTACATGATGCTCTTTTGACTATTGTGAGGTATTATGATATAAAAGCCCAGAAGAGGCCTCAAGAGTTTATTTCTTTCAGGTCTCTGTTGCAAGGTAGGCATGAGGCACATCACCATCACTGACATATATTAAGCAGTCTGGAAAACCTCCTGTGATGAGATTTTTCCCAATCTCACTAGAATAAAAAACATTGGAAAGAGTTATCATACCTATGGTGGTTTTTTTTGTTTGTTTGGTTGGTTGGTTTTTTTTGGTGTTTTTTTTTTTTTTTTTTTGTTGTTGTTTTTTTGTTTTTTGGGTTTTTTTTTTTTGTGGAGAAGGTATTGTTTTGTTTGGGTTAGGTTTTTTTCTGCAGTCTCCTCTCACAGATTGCAGATCAAAATGAAAGCAGCTTGTCCTGTGATCAGTGAACACAGGAAAAAATTCATAGCCACCTGTCTGTAACAATTTCCTATACTGGAAGGCTGTTATTGTCCCTCTTCTTTTTCTGGTAAAATGCCATCATCCCAGAATTTCTGTAGTACTGGTGTCTAGCAAGTTGTTCCCATTATATATGTGTGCATATGTATTTGTCCAGTTCATCAAGGTTGCTCTGATCTTTAAAGCTGTTCATAGAATCATAGAATAGTTAGGGTTGGAAAGGACCTGCAAGAGCACACTGCCGGCTCATATTCATTTTCTCACTGACCAACACCCCAAAGTCCTTCTCCACAGGGCTGCTCTGAATCTCATCTCAGCCCAACCTGTAACTGTGCCTGGGGTTTCTCCAACCTAGCTGTAGGACCTTCCACTTGGCATGGTTAAATTTCATCAGGTTGGCATCAGCCCACCTCACAAACATGTCAAGGTCCCTCTGGTTGACATTCCTTCCCTCCAACTTACCAACCGAACCACAGAGCTTGGTGTCATCAGCAAACTTGCTGAAGGCGCACTCAATCCCACTGTCCATGTTACTGACAAAGATGTTGAACAGCGCTGGTGCCAACACTGATCCCTGAGGGACACCACTCGTCACTAGTCTCCAGCTGGGCATTGAGCCATTGAGCACAACTCTTTGCTTGCGGCCATCCAGCCAGTTCTTTATCCACCGAGTGGTCCACCTATCAAATTGTAGACTCTCCAACTTAGAGACAAGGATGTCATGTGAGACACTGTCATAAAGTTGTGTCAACTGAGGAACATCTGAGTTTTTATACACATACAACTACTCTGTCATTCAAGCCATTCATGAAAACGGCAGATTTTCCAGGACCTGAGACAAATCCTTAGTATCTTTTTGTGGCTTGAAGCAGAACAGCTAACTATCCTTTAAACTGTGTAGTTTAGTTATGACCATATTTCCTTCTTCTGCTTCTAGGAATGTCATGTGTGATAGCATCAACAGCTTTAGTGAAGTCAGGCTATATCACATCAAATGCTTGTCCCTTATCCATTAGACAGTTGGTCTCTCATGAGAGGGAAATGGGATTGGCATGACTGTTTTTTTTTTCTTGGAAAATCCATGTTGTCTGCTCCTAATCATGTTACTATCCTTAAAGTCTTTAAAAATTGACTGTTTATTAATTTCTTTCATTACCTTTTCAGTTACTGAAAGTAGAGTGACTGCTTTGCTTTCCTTTCCAACTGCTGTTTTCCATTTGTAAGATCAGGTGCTGCGTGTGCCCTCTTGTCTCAAAGCTCTTCATTCTCCCTAAATTCTCAATGAACTTTAGTTACTTCATTATATACTGTACAATGGCCACCACCAGACCTGGTCAACCTGAGAACATCCAACTTACTAATACAGTTTTGTCTACCTTTTTGTTCCCCATGGCTGTACAATATCTGTGCAGGTATGTTCTCTTCTTTTGTGCCAGTGATCTACTTCCTATTTTGAAGTTATATGTGTGTTGTAAAGAGATTGCATTATGGTCTGTTAGAACTTTTACACTGAAGTTGCTTTACTTGGATGCACTGTGAATTGAGATAAAAGTAAACCTGACTGTAAATCAGGCTTTCAAAAAAGTGTTTTGTTGAGCTATGGTTTCATAAGCTGAATTGAGGCATTGTTTTGAAATGTGTTTTAACTAGGATCCCTGTAAATGTCTCTAAGGCAACAGCCATCTCTGCTAGAGCATTGTAGTTGAGGTAAGCACAAAATAATCTCCACAGATGCCTTTCTTTCTCCATCAACTGGCTGTAAAGTCTGAATGAGTACATTGCTTATTTAGGCACCTAAACGTAAAGGTTAGACTGGAGGAATGCAGGTGTTTAAGATAGGTATTGAATCATGCATAGAATCATAGAATAGTTAGGGTTGGAAAGGACCTTAAGATCATCTAGTTCCAACCCTCCTGCCAGGGGCACAGA
>JASSUY010006438.1:0-10212 GCA_032466535.1 Forpus xanthops
GAAGATCTGTTGTATTCTCTTTCCTTGTATTTTCTCTTGTATTATTATTGGTGGTAGCAGTAGTGATTTCTGTTATATCTGAGTTACTAAACTGTTCTTATCTCAACCTGTGGGAGTTCTTTTGATTCTCCTTCCCATTTCCCTGGGACTGGGGAAGAAAGAGGGGGAAGTGAGTGAGCAAGTGATTGCATGAGTTTGAAAGCCTCAAACCACGGCAGTGGATTATCTTCTCTGGTAAGTATTGAATGGATGATACATAGCATAGTTTCCCATTTCAATTCTTGTCTGGCATGTAAAGGTATGCTCAGATTCACAGGCTTTGTGGGCTCATGAGAATATGCTGAAAGCTAGAGTCAGCCAAATGTGGTACATTGAGCATTCCCAGGATTCATCATCTGACACTATAGCTCACAAGCTATAGAACGCATCAAAGAAAAAAAAAAACCGAAAACAAAACCAAACCAAAACAAACAACAAAATGGTACAGAGATCACACTGAGAGATGCAGAGAGGAGAGTTGTTGTTTCTGGACATATGTTTGATTACTGCTTTGGCCATGAAACTTACAAATCTCAATTACCACTCAAGAGAGATGTCTCCTCTAATCAAATCATCTCTTAAACAGTCTGAGCCCTCTCCAGTCACAGCCACTCTTTCTGTCTTTTGTGGGATGACTAAGCTGTTCTTCCAAGTTTCTTACTTACCTTTATATTAAAAACAAGTAGTTACACTGCACTAACAGATCTAGCCAAAACAAAGCTTTTACATTTCTCAGACCTAAAATACATTCTCAGTCAGAATAAACATGCTAAACAAGAAGAGTTGGGGACAACTTTGAATTCTGATTTAATCATTTTATTTAAACTCTCTCTTTATAAAAAATTGAGCATGACATTGCCCACTGCAAATAAGTGTATGAAAATACCTCAAGAAACTTTCATTTATCAGAAACTAGCTCATGAAATTAGATGGGCACCATTGTTACAAAAGATTTTAACAAGTTTTCCTTTGTAGAAAAAGGCCTTAGGGAGTTTATTAGAATGCTGTAGAGAGCTGGATACATGCATAGACACCTGCATCTGAACTAATTACTCTGGGGTCCCTTTATTGCTGATTGAGAGTAGGTACTTCTTGACCATAATTCATCTGGCATTGAAATTGGTAGATAAAATAGACTGGATGCTCTAAAAGTGTCTATAGCTCTTCATTGACTCTAAAGGAAGTCTGGGGTGACTAACTCAGAGGTAAATTTCTACACTGTAGATAACAAAGTAGAGATGAGATGGAGTGCACCTTACATGTGGACAAGAAGTTGAACTGAAAACTAACTTTTCTCTATCTTTCTTTTCAATGCCAAGCACTGCAGTCAAGACATCATTTCTGCAATAAAATAAAGGTGAAGTAAAGATGCCTATGACTAATAAATAGCTGGGGCATGAGCGTGGCTGTATTGTTTGTAGCAGAAGGCAGAGTTTCACGACTGGTATGTTCCCTTGTGCCCTGGTTTGTCTGTGTGTCATGTTAAACTGTTGCTCAGTCCAGCTGCTGTGGCAGTCATGAATCAGGCTCCCAAGGACCAGCTAGCACAGCTGTGTCCCTGAACTGTGCACATCATGATTACTTCTGCTTTCCTGCTCTGTTGCCACTGGTATCAAATGATGTTTGTCTGCTTGAGACACTATTGTTTTCTTTTCTTATGAGAACAGTATCTAGCATCAGATGCTTAGGACAAATCTTTCCTAGGAATCTCTGGGTGTTTTTAATCTAAGGCTACTCATTTCAGTAGACTGCAAGAAGATCTGAAGTTTAATCCTTACAGTCACGCTTCTAGATGGAAGATGTGCACATAGCCTTGTCTTCTTCAAAAATCCTAGATATGCAGGGGAATGAATAAAGGAAGACAGTGTACAGTAAAAATCAGGAAATTATTAACTACCCTTTTCAATTTGCTTTTCTTTCCTTTTCATCAACATCCCCTTGAAAAAGAAATTTAAAGATACTTGTTAATAGCACATTTATAGGCCTGATAATTCCCATCAGTTTTTTGTTCTAAAGTATAGTAACAGGAAGGAGGATTTTTGCGAGTACTGGCTTTAAAATATTTTTCTTTGAAATGTTATTGAAGTCAGCATGGTGTGTTTCTACAATTGACTCGATAGCTTAATTTCAAAGTTTAGTGAGATGTCATGAGACACCTTTAACTAGATTTTGCATAAGACCTTCAGTATACAATGTGAGAGCAGCAATTGCAACTGATTCATAACAATGGAAAAGAAGGACATTATTTTCATCATACTCAAGAAAATTTCTCCATTTTTACACAGAAAGGAGACTTTCCTGAAATAGCTGAAGTGTTCCATTTCTTGTGGCATTTTTTCATAGATTTCAAAGCAGAAGAGACATTCCAGCTTTAAATTCTTACAGATAAGTTGATTATGGTTTATGTTAAAATCGTGTTGCATTTCTAGGATCCTCTTTTCAGATCCATTTATACTATGAGGAAAGTAAGGCCCTAGAGTAAACAACTAGGAACAGTTTTTATGAACATATTGATCCACAGATTTTTTGAACATGCATGCCTTATACAGTGTCAGCGTATCATTTGTTGGTAATTGATACATGATATTTGCAATTCCATGTTGTGTTAGTGAAAAGGTTCTTATCACTTGCTTTAACTCCCTCTCCTGTTAAACACAAAGGGATGAGGAAAAAGATAGGAGGAAGCATTTGAATTTCTGGAGAACAGATAAAGGAGCAAAAATATAAGAAAATGATACTTTGTTCTTTATCCCATATCCATAGGGTAATATTTCTTTAGATATTTATTAAAATCTCTTGACTGGATGTGGTACCTAAATTTAGTCTTGTCATAGTCAGGCAAATTGCATGTATACTGTAGCACCCCCTCTAAGGAAGACAAGCAGTTATTTATCTTGGGATTTCTGAGTTCAGACATGTTCAGAACTGCAAGGAGCATTAGCCTCCAGTGGTGTGATTTTTTTTCACACACATTGGAAACAGTGGACAAAGCAATCTTCATTCATATGAGGGTTCCTTCCAACCTTAATTACTTAATCGCTGCAACTAAATCACACAGATGCTCTAGAAAGAATAATAGAATTAAAAAAGAAGTATAGGGAAAAGCTCAATCAATTATCTTTATTTGAATTAAAATAAATACTTAAAAGCAAATACTTTCAGAATTTGCCTTTGGATGTGGCATGTGTCCAGTTTTAGAGCTTTTTTGTTTTTTTTTTAAAAAAAAAAGAACTGCACAGTTGAAAATAGGGCTAAATCAGGTAAAGTATCTCCACTGTCTCTCCCAAAGTACCAATTTCTGCTCTGAAAAATTAATTCAGTAGTTTGACTGACAGGGGAAAAAAGAAGCACTGTATATTTCCTAGGAAAATCCCAGCATCAGTCACTAGTACCTTCCTGGAGTTTCAACGATCCTAAACAGAAGTAAGTGGAGGAAGAGGGCAGCACAGCACAGGGAAGGGGGGAAATCAGCCAATTGCACTTTCCCTGCTGTGAGCGTCCATTCTGCAGGAGCTGGGAAGCCACAGGCAGAGCTCTAGAAGCACAGAGCTGGTGCTAACAAAGAAAAATATAAAGGAGAGGGATTCATCATCTATCCCCTGCTTCTGTTATCAGTAAATGTAACAATTCTTTTTGAAAGTTCTTGCTCCTTCATAGTTTTTTTCCAAGGCCCTCCCATAATGATTGCATGACAGAATGACAAGACCACTGAAGGGGGACATAAGTACCTCTGGGTAATCATCATTTCTATGCCTATCTGTATACTTTGCTGATTAAATATCCTCCGTAAATGGATCCTTTGCAGCTACTTGGAAGAGAAAAAAAATAATCGAATGCCATATTTTTCTATTATTTATGTTATATAACAAAGACAGAGGAAAACCAGCAGAAGTAGCCAAAACAATAGTCTTTCACCTATTGCTGTGTTCATAATACGGGTTGTGCCAAATCACCATTGGAAAGGATTGTGGTCAAAATATCTCTTCTTAAATTTTTCCTCTTTGTCAAAATCAAATGCATTTCAACAAGGCTAGGCAAGCATTTTTAAGCTTAAAAGGTGAAAATAACTATACAAATATGTTTTAATTTTGTAGAATTAGAAAAATAATAAATATCATTTCCAATTCAAACTGTTACATAAACAGTGAGAAATAATTATTGTTTAATTGTCAAATTCTGTAGTGGTAGCAATTTTGAAAAGGGCATAGTTTGTAATATATTAATTTTAATTTACTTCTTTGAGATTTCAATTGATTGAGATTTTTTTTGTATTTTTTGAATCAAGTTCGCTTGATTCAAGTATGTAACAACGTAAGCAGGAGATCCCATTCTGCAATTTATTTTTTTGCTATTTGGCATCTGGGTTGGCATTCTGGGTTGATCTTCTGTAGTAATCCATGAGATCAGAAATTAAGGTGGAATTCATATTAAAGCATCTACATATTACTCTAAAATTTGCCATAATTAGGCATATTCCAGTAATATCAGCTCAGTCCCATAGTGAGGAACACTTTATGATGTAGATATTCTTTCTGCACCTAAGGACTTTGGCATAAGAAATTGCACAGAAAGATTCAATTCGGCATTCTCAACCACTTATGACAAAAGAACTGTTCAAGCAAAGCTGCTTACACTCCAGATGAATACCCAAATGCCTCAGGTTTCAGGACAAAACTTTGCTGAATGCCCAAGGCTGTACCATTAGACACATACTGTTTCTCAAGCTGGGCACCAATTTCCTTCCCAATGGTATTCAGAATGAAGAAAACAGCATCAAAACTGAATTTATCCAGTAATGAACAGAACAGATTTTCTCCTAACGTGCTCAGAAAGCACCTATTTTTAAAAAAAAAGAAGGGTTTGAAAGAATGGTGGCACTCTGCCTGCTTTTGAGTAACAGCTCATTGTTAACAAGACCAGTGGATCACCAGGCCTCAGTTGCCTCTTGTAAATTAATAACTTCTTATAAGACAAGGAACGTTTTCAAGAATCTGGAGTTTAGGCAATTCAGTGAGCAAGAAAATATTTGGATATAATTCAAGAGAGTGAAGCAGGCACTTACTGAGAAGACAGATTTCAGATGATCTCATGGTATTAAGCAGCACTGATGAAATTCCATTCAAATCAATATAGATAAAATTGCATCCAGTGTTGATAAACACAAAGGAACCCAAATGAGTAATAAACAGACTTACTTATCTGAATACAGTGGTAAGCTTAACACTGCCAGTTATCATTAATGAAGAGATTTTGGAGCCACTGAATATAGTTCTCTGAAAATATCATTATTGTATCTGTGTCAAAGAGCAAATGGATTTATAGCAATTACTGGGACAGAAAGAGAGAACAAAGAAAATATTTATTGTCACTGTACGTATTCATGGTATATCTGTACCTTGACTCTTATATGAAGTGTTGGTCACCTGTTTCAAAAGGGTGCAATACAACTACAAAAGGTAGAGAAAAATGAAAAAATTGATCAAAGTTATGGCACAATGTCTGCATGATGGGAGATTAACTAAAATTGTTAAAGTGATGAAAGACAAGACTGTAGGTGGGAAAATAGTAGAGGTATATAAAATAAGGAGTAGATAAAGAAGGAATACTATTCAGATTGCCATAATGTCAGAACAAAGGGGCATCAAATTGTCCAAATGCAGGCTTAAAACTTGAGCATGTTTAAACTATAGAACCATCTCCTGCAGGAGGCTGTGGAGGACAAAACTCTAAATGGGATCAAAATGTTACTAGATCTAGGAAAAAAAAAGAAAAAAAAAGGGCTATAAAATGAAAACCACTACTCTTAGCTTGGGAAGTCCCTACACCAGGACCTGCAGCATGTGAACAGGCAGAATCAGAAAACCCTTACTTTATGCCTGCAGCATGGCTCAGGCACCTGCTGCTTGCTAGTCACAGTTAGAAATTTAACTGAAGTTAGGCAAGTCCATCATGGCCAGTTTACAGATTAGCTGTAGAGACTTCCTATCCTTAGTTTTCCATGGAAAGTCTAGAAATCCCAGTTTCCTACTGTTTCTGTGGGTGCATTAAATGCTGGGCTGTGAAGAAGAATCTAAGGACAAGAAATCATCTAACTCACCTATTTTTCCAGTTTCATAAAGCTACCTCAGAGACCAAAGTTGCAAGTGTCAATGTATTCAGCATGTGACTGCAATGTTTAATACTGGATTTTACTCTTCCCATGTCATATTCTTGTTCCTCGATCCACCTCATGAGTTTTGCCCCCAGAACCAGTACATAGTTTTTAGCAGTGCTGGACATTACAACACTCAGAAAAGCTTGGCAAAGCCAGAACAGAACTTCTTTACTGTGCCTGCTCGATGCTCCATTTCACTGGGCTATGAGCCGTATGAGCACAGTGAGAGAACCCATGACAGAGCAGAGGGCACAGAGTAAAACACCAGGCTGAAGAGCCCTTCCTTTGGCAATAAGTGTCCTGTGATCCAGCTGAGCAAATCTGGCTCTTTCTTGTCAAAACATCCAGGACCAGAGAGGGGGAAAAATAGAAAAATTCCTGAGAGCAATATAGTGGAAGCAGGATGGCACAAATGGGCATGAAGAAAAATGAAAACAAGTGCAGCCATCAATGAACAAAAAAGGAAGGTCGCTGACTTCAGGGCAGCCTTGCTGTGAAAGAAGCCCTGAAATAGGCCAGATTTAAGAAAACCTGCAAGAACTGACTCAAGATTTCTGTTCCAAGTCCAAAAGGTTACCCACTGTGAACAGGAGCTAGCTGTCTATGCCACTTCCACAAGTGTTCAAAAGAGAAAAAGAAGATGGAAAAGGGCAGTGGTGCCCGCTGCTGCTGCTGCTATCTTTACCTCATTCAAAGCTGCATACATACTTGAGTACACGAATGCTTTTACAGAAGATGAAAAAGCTGAGCTATGTGGAAGTTCATGGGTCAGAACATTTCCCGGAGTGTGGTACAGGGCTGTAATGCAGAGAAACAAATCTTTCCTGTGGCTGCACAAAGAGGCAGTTGCCTCATTTTCTCTGCAGAGAAGAAAGCACAATTATTTCGCATCCTTCCTTTTTTTCACACTCCAGGAATCCAGAATTCTGGCTTTCCTGAAGTAATGCACACTTTAGATGCCTATGTGTCCTGAACACTCAATGGCATCACTCGGGGAATGGTTAATCAAATAGAGAGGGCTGCCAAAGTAAACACTGAGGCCTGTATTGCTGTATTAAGACAGTTAAAAGATAATACTACCCTTATACAGTTTAGGGGCAGGAACAAGGCAAGAATATTTGGATACGAGACCAGAATTATATCAGCTTGTTCCTCACTCCCTTTCTGCTCTGCTCTGAGCAGTGGCAATGGAAGCAGCCCATCCTAACTCCCAATTTTGCAGCCATTGGTAACCTTGGAGGAAATCTTCAACAGGCTGCCTTTCCAGGAGCCCAAGACCAATCAGTTTACCTGTATCTTCATTAAATTAACCCCAAGTTTTGTGAAATCTGTCTATATATTGGAAAATAACTACTGTCCTGTTGGTGAAAGCGCAGTGCTGGACCTTTCAAACAGTTGCTTGTTAACAGAGCTGGAAAGGGAGAATGGAAACACTGCTTGGATTGCAAGGGCAATAAACTTGACTGAAAGAAATCATTGATTGCCAGAGCTGTATGCAAACATTTCCTACTTCAGTCCTCACAATTTCTAATTCTGCCACTCAAAAGAGAGAGCTACGCATTTGCCTGCACAGCAGGGTACAGAAAGGCTGCACTGGGAGTGCATGCTTACAGTCAACAGGCAGCACTGGAGCTAAGGCAGGTGCAAACCACCTGCCCTGGCAGAGATACTTCACCAAGTCTGAAACAGGCACACACAGGGGCAAAAAACAGCACTGCTGAAGGCTTTGGGCAATCATTAATGTCTCAGGACTGTGTGGGAAAAGAGGCAAACAATATTAAAAAAAAAAACAAAACCAAATACAAACCAAACTGCTAGAGTAAACAAAGCAAAAGACTTTGTTTGGTCTCAGCTGGCATCCACCCTGCATATGCCCTGTAACCAGGAAATAGAGAAAAGATAGAGTGATACTTCACAGTTCTCTGCAAATAGAAGTCCAGAAAAAAGGAAGTCCAGGAGAGAAGGCATCTGGGACAAGGAAACAGAAGATAACCTGACTTCCTCCGATGCTGTTCCCTTAAAAACTATCTTTCAAACAGCTCCATACTGTCATTAAAAAAAAAACCAAACAAACAGCCCTGATGCTTCCAGGTGGAAAGTGTAGAAAATTAAAAAAAAAAAAAGCATAATAAAATTCTTGGGGATATATGAAAGCTGAACTCAAGCTTTGCTCCCTCAGAATACAAAGCAAAGGCTTAAGCCTTGTTTCCCCACATCCCGGCTGGATTATAACTTTGGGGTCACTCTCTAAAACAAATGCAGGAAAGATGCTACTTTTCTGACCATGGAGGCTTTTATACAACTGTTCGCAGTCACACAAGCTACTCTGTACATGATGAAAAGTCACACAATGATACACCAGATATGCAGGACATTTGATCTTGTTGCCAAGAAACAATCCTCCAGAATGGTTTCCTGATTGGAGTGTACAAGTCTTTTGCACACTTGGTAAAAGCCATTCTGTTAAAAGGGAAAGCTAAAAGTGTTTTTCAAAAGCATATCTACAGACATCTTCCTCAGAAAAAAATTAGTCTGCATCTCATTCACCAGAGGTGAATGAACAGGTCCTGCTATCACTAGACCAGGACAGGTGGATAAGTCTAAACTTGCATGAATGTTGGTAGTCACTACTACTACAATACTACGGTGGGAAGAGGGGATGCTGGAGAGCTGAGCCTTGAACACTAGTACATCTCAGTGCAGATTTGCCCATCACCTATCTAAAGAAGCACAACATGACAAGTATTGACTTGAAAGGCTGAAAGGTATTTAGGGAGAAAGTCATCTCCTCATGTTAAGAAAGACTGAGCTGCTGGAGGAACAGCAAAACTAACATGCATTAGTGTGCAGTGCGGTGAAATGCACATTGATAAAGGTTATTCGACAAGAAAGGACTTAAAGGCAATGCTCCTCCACTGATCTTCCTCCATA
Source organism: Forpus xanthops (assembly GCA_032466535.1). Classification (NCBI taxonomy): domain Eukaryota; kingdom Metazoa; phylum Chordata; class Aves; order Psittaciformes; family Psittacidae; genus Forpus; species Forpus xanthops. The sequence continues at coordinate 9,125 of JASSUY010006438.1, forward strand.
ACATGCACGGACATTCATGCAGTAGTATCCTGGACATCAACTCTTCTACCTGAGGATTAAAGGAACATGCAGGTCATTTTATCTTTATTCTTATTTACCCAACTTCTTTATCCTTGTCTGTCTTTGCCATCTGTAGTTCTGTGACTATATATCTCAGAAGTTTTCATGATCTCCTGTAGACTGCTTCCAAACCTAAGTAAATTTTTAAACAATCTTTCATAATATTTCATAATATCATATATTTCAAAACATCTTTTCAGTGTTTTATGATACCTTTTGGATCCATTAGGGATTAGTTATAATGTTTTTTTTGTCTTTTCTTTTTAACATGAAAGTTATTTTAGTGCTTTTGAACACCAGTAGAATATTAAAGAATGCATAACTTTTGATGCCAAGAAACAGGCTTGGAGATGGATTTTTATTATTATTTTTTTTCCAGAAAGCAGCTGCAGCAAGTACTAGTGAAGAGTTTCTTGAGCAAATATTGGTTTACAGTTTAGGCACAGAATGTTCTGTATCTCTATGTTAAAAGAAACGTTGCAATTAAAAATCAGTGCTTGCTTTAGCATCACACTATCATGTAAATTATAACGTGGCAATCACAATTACCAAAAAAGGGGAGTCATTAAGTGACTATGATTCTTGCCCTAAACCTGTTAACCTCAGAGAACCTTTCAACACTACACATAAATACATTCCCTATTCATTGCAAGTACTGCTGTGGATTATATGAAATGTTTTATAGAATCATAGAATAGTTAGGATTGGAAAGGACCTTAAGATCATCAAGTTCTAATGTCCTTGACATGGGTAAGGACACTTCACACTAAACCATGCCACCCAAGGCTCTGTCCAACCTGGCCTCAAACGCCTCCAGAGATGGAGCATTCACGACTTACCGGGGAAACCCATTCCAGTGCCTCACCAACCTGACATAAAGAATTTCTTCCTCAGATCCAATCTAAACTTTCCCTCTTTCAGTCTGAACCCATTACCCCTTGTCCTGTCACTACAATCCCTAATGAAGAGTCCCTCCCCAGCATCCCTATAGGCCCCCTTCAGATACTGGAAGGCTGCTATGAGGTCTC